>JAZGTK010002799.1:7682-18290 GCA_036877625.1 Ambastaia sidthimunki | reverse complement strand
AAAAACTCCGTGTTTCTGTTTCTCTGCGTGTCTGTCTCAGAGTTGGTCTGTTGCCCGTGAGAAATGTTTTGTACATCGTGGAAGTTTTTCTTTGTTGCTGAGGCATTTTATGGGCTATTTTCGGAGCAACACAATTTTCTTGAAATGAGGATCTGTTTTCCCAAACAATACTGTGTAAATGGTACCTTAGGAATTGTTTGAACTGTGCTTACTGTAATTAATGCAAATTTCATATTATGTTGCAACATCCAAAGAGATGTAAAGGTTGTTCTGGACAACATAATCATTGGAGCAAGAGGTCAAAAATTATAAAAGCACAATGTGACCACAACAGAGAAAAAACTAAAATACAGGTAAATGACAACAGCATTGAAGATAATATCTATTAGGTCTCTCACCATTCAATTAAAAAAGAAAAAGATTACATTGACTATGTGTCCAATTGCCTTAGATTGACTACGTTATACAAGCACTGACCTTATGTATATCTGAGATTTTGTGCTAACCAAAGATAATGTGTTACATGAATTTTTGCTAACTCCTTAAAGTTTGGTCCACTTTGCAGTTGTGTTAAAGAACTGCCCACTAACACAGAAAAAGTCTGTCTGACTGACAAGAAAAGTGACCAACCACGGTGATTTAGTTTTTATTACTGTTTAAAAATGGGTAGACCTAAAACACACACAAAACTTGCACTGAACACATTTCATTTTGACTGGATGGTTGCATAATTTAGCCAATGAACTGACTGAAGATTGTGATTTTCACAGATGTTTTCCAGTTTGTGTGCAATATGTCTGAAATAGATGTGAACAGATTGTGACATCACTAAGACATTATGTGACTAGATGTTTTGTCATGTCCCAGCTGTAAAATCTCATTCGTCCAATACCTAACTGCACATAACATGCTATATATCAAATACTTTCTGATTGGCTTTGATTGTGCTATTTCAAGCATACTTTTGCTTTAAATAAGCATTACCGATATCACATAATTTCTTTAGTTGTACTTTATTTCAAAGTGTCCTTGTTACAGTGTAATTATTCACTTACTAAGTACTAATTAATATTAGTTAACAACATGTACTTGCTATAGGGTTAGGATTAGGGTTACAGTGTGCTACTTACTGAAGTGTTACCTACTCTTTCTTTCTTTCTTTCTTTCTTTCTTTCTTTCTTTCTTTCTTTCTTTCTTTCTTTCTTTCTTTCTTTCTTTCTTTCTTTCAGTTTGTCAGTCTGTCTGTCTGCTTGTGTGTCTGTCCAGCTGTCGTGTGTCTGTCTGTGTGCCTGTTCTTTGATCTGTTTGTCCTTTAGGAGCGTCTGACAGCTCGTTGCTCTCAGCAGGGTCAGTGTGGTGGCAGATGGTGTGAAGGTGCCGCAGGCTGAAGGGTGTGTGTATGGTCAGCTGTCATGTCTTAATAGACAGATGGTCATGAACTTTCTCTCTCTCCGACTCCAATTTAAGTTCCAGTTTAGCCCAGTGGAGCAATCAGCCATCTCGACCCACTCATACTAACGTGCAGCTGCAGCTGGTAAAACCTTCATAGGTAAAGATGTTACATTTGTAGTTGACCAATCAAAAAACTCCTCTTTTCTTTTATTTGGTCAACCATTTTTACATAAATGCTCTTGTGTATCTTATAAATAATCAGCACTTGATGTTTAGTCACTAGACCACAAAAAACACTGTCTGTCACAGATTACAAATAATTTACATATACTCTGAAGAGAGTGTGGGATCTTATGCCTTTAAAGCTAATTTTCTTTTGCTAGCCTCTTTAAAATAGCCCTACCTTTAACAAATAATAAAAGCTGTAAAAGTATATTGTTCATTTTTAGTTCATGTTTGCTGATACATTAATTAATGTTGATAAAAGGAACCTTATTGCACAGCATTACCATTTATTTAATAATTAGACATACAATATTGTTTAGGTCTTGTCACGAATCCGGTCTCTGTGGTCCCCTCCCATAACCACCAGTGGGAACCGTCGCCAGAGTTTTAAAGAACTACATTTCCCATAAGCCCCGTACCTGAGACACGCCCATCGCAGGTGTGAGCCATCTGCCATTAAGGACCGTATATATATCTCCCAAGAACTATCACTCATTGCGAAGTCTTGTTTTGTCATGGTAAACAATTCTGAGCGTTTTCCCCCTGTACTGATTTCCCTGTGTATTACCTGGACTGTTTATTGGATTCTGTTTGTTTGCTGCCTGCCTTGTTTATCTGCCTGTTTAACGACTACGAGTTTGGATTGTCTTTTATATTGTTGTGTGCTGTTGATTGACCCCTGCCTGTTTGACCACGATAATAAATTGCTTGCATGTGGATCCACAGTCTCTGGACTCTTCGTTACAGGTCTACTGATACACTGTAACCTGTACAATGAAAATCTAACCACTTTTATTTGCATTCTTGTTTTATTTATTTGTTGTTTTAATAAGTTGCTGTAGTTGTTATTAGTTGTTATTAATAAGTTGTTGTTATTATTAGTTGTTATTTTGTGTTATTTTGTATGTAAATTTACTGTTAAGAGCATTTTTAATTTTAAAGGATCAACATTGTAGACAGCCAAAATTGGAGATTTTAAATCACACTACACATTTTGGTATTGACCTTGCTTCCCTACTGAAAACCTGTACATTTCATATTGCAAACTTGTTTTTTAAAATAGCTGTTAACTTTAATTATATGATACACATACACAGTGACATTTGTGTTCCATTATGAACATAGCCAAGGCCACAGCTTTGTGTGACATGTCTAACAACATGATTTAATAAACATTAATTCTGTACACACACACACACACACACACACACACACACACACACACACACACACACACACACACACACACACACACACACACACACACACAGAGAGCTGCAAGATAAAGCGAGAGAGAGAAAGAGAGAGAGAGAGACAGCACACTTTAATGGGAGTTAATTGCTGTCTAATTCACTCTCAGATTAAACTCTGGAGAGAGAACAGCAGGTTCAAGCAGTTACTGCCAAATCCATTCCCCGAATCCCCACCATGAAAAATACAATCCACAATACTGCAAGGCCAGAACAATCCTGGCATTAGCCAAACCACAAACTGCTGAACTCCTGATTTTCTGGTAAATGACAGGAGGACCTGGATGTGGGTGGAATACTTACATTCAGAGTGCGAAACACATATTACAACATAGAACTGTCTTCCAGGTGATTTAAATAAGGAACATTACCTCAGTTTAACTATTCAGCTGTTACAGATATCCTGGGTAATTTTATATTTTAGAGATCAAAGACTATATAGACTATACTACTATTCAAAGACTATATAGTCTAAATCTGCATTAGGAAATCAGAATTTATCATTTTATTTTGAGTGTATTTAGTGTTCTAAATGTCACATTTGAATATAAACATCCATGAATCACTGCACCCAGTATCCACATTCATAACTTTGAATCTCATTGGGTCTTATGTGTCCCGTGTGACTATCCTATACATTGTAGTGAAACACATAGTTACAAGACATGCAAGAACCAAATGTATTGTTTTGCTTCAGAAGACATCCAACTGGAGTCATATGGATTACTTTTATGATGGATGGATGCAGCCATTACAAAGATATAATTTAGAAGTCAAATAAATCAAAATAGTCAAGAAAGTCATATATACAGTACCTAGGATGACATGAGGTAAGTAAATTATGAGATAAATTTCAATTTTTGGTGAAGTATTCCTTTAAATTTTTAGAATATGTGTACTATATGTATATTATGTTATTTGCCTTTTGGTCTCTGTTGTACAGTATGTCTATACATCATTATGTGTCTGAATGTTACACCTGTTAACATCTACCAAGTCAAATTCCTTGTGTATGTAAGTATACTTGGCCAATAAACCTAATTCTGATTAAACAAGAAAAATGCCTAACAGGAACATTTTCACTAGTGGTAGAACTTAATGTTTAACCATAATGTTTATGGATTTAATTAGAAGAGAAATTGGTTCTAAGTATCTACTTTCATAAATATTATTAATAGTTATATGTATGTATAGTGTTGTTTTGTGTTAGCCTGACACACAGAAAACAGAAGGCTTAGTATTTTATAAGGGCTTTTCACAAACCACAGTGAAGTTTGTGGATTTGATCTTTCTGACGCCAAAGCCAGATCTAAAGTGAAGTCTTACTTTGATGTGATTTCAGTGCTGGAAAACTGCCCATTCTGAATAAAAGAGCTATTGGTTTTCTGTTTTTTTTCTGTCTCTCTGTGCCAGTATGATTTTATTAAGTGGTTTGATTCCTTTTGCTTTTATTAAATAAAACTGTTATTGTTTGTTTTTGCTGCAAAAGGCTTGTTAGGCTAAGTTTACTTAAATGACTAGTTTACCTATTGTTATCATTTCCAGACAGTTCTGTAATTTCACACACATGCTTTTCTGTTTTCTATGCAAAATGACTGAGCTGCTCCTTTTTATACAATTTAATTAATTACATGTCGACATTGAAGGGCCTTTTTACATTGAGAGTGATGTAATAAAGCCGAGCAAATCACAGACGAATTATGCTTTCACACCAAGTGCGAAAGGATGGATGACCTCCAGCTAATTCACAGCTGTAAGATAGATGGCGCTGATAGACAATGAATTTCACTCATATGACACACTATGCTTTCCAGCTGATCAGCCCTCTGACTTTAAACTAACTTAAAGCCTCACTGAACACCGGTTCTAACTTTTCTTTGGTGCGTGTTCTGCCAGTAACTATCTACGCTTCAGCGCCCCATCGTCTTGCAGTTTTGGGTAACAGCAGTGGCTGTTCTATATGGGATTTATTTTATACCAATAAAAATGAATGCAAGCTTTGAATAAACAAACAAAAATAAACAATGTGAAAGAAGATAAACAATGGCAAAATTGTGGCATGGTTTTCAAACAAACAGTTTTTTCCAATCTTCCTTTTTTGCAAATCATTGTTTATGAATGCACTAACAGAGATTTAATTTATGCTTTCACAGTTAATTTTTAATGCACATATTTACGTTCACCATTCTGGCACAAACCTCATGTGTGGACGGGGCTTAAATGCACTTTACTCTTATTGGCTTGTGAGATTTTGTTGGACAGCCCTGACTCAGAACTAGACTTCAGTGGAGGGGATTGTAGACAGCCATCTGGATGCAGTTATCAGTATTGTTGTAGTGTTTGTTCTATGTAGTGACTGTAAACTACTTTAAGTTAATTAGAGAGGTTTGTCCCACAAGAGGTTTGTACCGTAATGTCAAACTTAAATTTGCGGATTGAAAATGAAAACTGGGAAAGGAAAACTGATTTGTGAAAAAGGATGATTAGAAGACAGTTTTAAAAAATACGGTTTGTTTGAAAACCATGCTACACTTTCGCCCTTAAGTTTGTTTTTATTTTCAAAGTGTTTTTCATCTTTCACATTATTTATTTTTGTTTGTTTCTTGGAAGTTTACGTTCGTTTGTATTGACACAAAATAAATCCCATAGTTCTACAGCTTAAATCCAATTAGTCGACCTGTTTCAGTGATGGGTGTTGGTCTCTTCACTTTGTCACGGCGCAATTGATCGCTCCCGGTGTGAGTAACTCTATATGGATCTATTGTTTCGATTTGTTGAACATTTGTGGCGTTTAATTACTGTCATTGTGGAGGAACCTTTATACTAAAAAATTTAATAAATCTGCCATTGTTGAAAATGTAATCTAAAGTATTTGGCTTACGCTACTGTATTTACCTAGAGTATTCTAACGGAATACATTACAGTTTAAGACTGTATTCTTTTATTCTAAAACTAATCTTTCACAGACAAATCAAAACTCATATTGTACAAAAAGCATGATAATAATATGAAAAACAACAGCATTTCAAAGACACAGGACAGAAAACATGACTTCTGTTTGCATCATGAAATCTGAGACAGACGGATATTTCAGACAACTCAAGGATTACTAATATTCAGTGATGCTGGTGATCTCCATGGTAACCGGCACTAACATTCCAGCTGCAGTGCATTAATACAAAGAGAGAGTCAAGGTAAAGGGCAGACTCTTTTTATGTGTGTTTGTGTACATGCATAGATGAGCATGGTTGCCCAACATCTAAGAGTAGTGTTTGATTGTGTGGTGATGATGTGTATGTTTTGTTTATGCATCTCTCTATGTGTATGTTTATGCTTAAGGCTGATTGCTTTATACATTTTCCCTACATAAGCAATAAACCATAAGCAATAAGCATTTATATAAAACACTAAGAGTTCATATGTTATTTCAGAAAAATGTACATTAATTAATAAAAAACAAATAGGTTTTTTGGTAATTTTACACTCTTACAAAAGGTACATGCTTCATGATGCCATAGAACAACCATTTTTGGCTGTTTGGTTTTATAAAGAACCTTTAACATCCATAGAACCTTTCTGTTTCACACAAGGTTCTTTGTAGTGGAAGGTTGTTTACTCTATTAAAAGGTAAAAAAGAATTGGTTCTATTAAGAACCTTTGAATGGTTCTTTGGGGAACCAAAAGTGATTTTTATATGGCGTCACTGAAAAGACCCTACTCTAAAGTAGGCACTGATTTAATTCCCCTAAAAGGTGTTCCTAAAACTAAAATAGTTCCTAGTTCTACTGGTGCAAAATAGCGGGAACTTCTACCAATAGTAGAACTAACAAATATAGGAACTATGATAAAATTTATGTGGTGCAAAAGCCCTTTATGTGCTTAAGGAAGCATTACTATTGCTATGCTCATACGAAGGGGAATAAACTCACTCTCAACCCTATGTATAAAACTTAGATATGTATGTATTTCTTTACACGTTTTGTGCCACAGACATGAGTGACACCTCAAAGTATGTGGTATGATGAAAGGAGGGGTGCTGTTACTTTTGACAGAAAATCCAAAAGAGGTGGGCTCTTTTGAAAACCACCTAGCAATGTCCCTTAAGCACCCAGAACCCCATAACAAAAGTATACCTCAGAAAAAACATCCAGAACATCTTAAACTCAGAACAAAGCCCTGGCGGCCATCAACAATGTATTAGCATCAACACAATGCGTTTTGCATGGGCATGCAATACTCACATTGTAAGACAATGAGATAATTATTTTTCTCTTATATGAAAACTTCATTTTGCTGTGTGATTGTTTTTTGACCTTTATGACTTTCAACACTACAAAAGTGAATGGGGATCAGTGGCATAAGCTTTATTTGAACATTTAAAAGGACCCATTAATCCAGAAAATGACAATGACATAAAAACACATAAATGACTCACTGTCAAAAACAAACCTGGCCCATCATATATTGATGCATCATATTCAAATCTATGTTTTTTTTTAGCTTGACAGCCTCAGTCCCCATCCATATTGAAAAACAGCAGCTTAGACATTCTATATTTTTGTGCTCTACAGAGGAGTATTAATGTTGGTATAAGGAAAAAAGGGTCAGTAAATAATAACGGAATGTATCTTTTTGGTTGAACTATTGATTTAAATGGATAAATATAAATTTGATTTTGGCTCATTTAAGAAGGAATGTGTTAAAGTTGATATAATGTTTCCACTGATTCATGTTTGATAATAAAATGAGAAGTTATAGGTTTCTACGGGTCCTCTCTCTCTTTATTTTTCTGTGCCTCTCTAGTCCTTTCTGGCTTGTCTTTTGTGCAATTGCTCAAGGCTCTGCAGGCACGAATATCCCTATCTCAATGTATTTGCTAATAAATGTTTTCCTGTTTCCTGTTTGGACAGCATTGACATGGAGATCTCTGGATCAGACAGGTGTGTGTTTTTGTTTGAATATTACAATATGCATTTGTCTGCAGTGTCTTATTTGGTTGCTGTTAGCACAGCTGTGTGGGTTACCACGGCAATAACATGCGTCATATTAATTTCCGTGTTCATCTAAGTGTTGACTAGTTATTTTCACAGAACACAATAAGCAATACAGATCGTCTCTGTCTCTGGTTGAATGCTATGCTTCAGAGAGCCGGAATATAGTGGAAACAGATTAAAACTATTTAATGCATTACAGAGACTGGCCGTGTCACGCTGCCTATATCAGTTGATAACTAATGCAAATGCTTATATCACATAAAGAACCTGAGTTTTTTTTAACTGTATGTATATTTGTTACCCAATGTGTAACAAATTAAGTAATACTATGTGTGTGTGTGTGTGTGTGTGACTACTCACAATCCCTTCCTGTTGGCTGAAGTCTTTATGGGCCCCATATGGAAGAAATGGCCCCTGAAATGAAATGGACCCTGAGACCCTAATGCTGCCTGCCAGCTACACACAGGAGCTGTAGAAACGAGCGTCTGCTCAACATCTGTTGTGTTTAACTAGTTTTGAGTTCACACATTCGGCTTACTTTTAAACTCTGACAGCTCTAAATACTCAATCTACATCGGAGTTGTGAAGTCGCAGCATCAGTATCATTCATGATGTACAGTATTGTGATGGCGCCCTCTGCTGACGAATGTCATTACATTCTGGGACAATGCAGAAAAAGGCCCAGACGTTTTATAACGTAATTAAACGCATACATCATTTACAACATTTAATAATTTGTGAAATAATGTAAAACTTCTTTTTCTTCTATGCAATTGACTGTGAAAAACTGAATACACTAAATTATTTCAATACTGTTAAAATATTTCTATATAATAACCATAATAATAACAATAATAAAGTGTGTGAAGTGTTTAAAGAAAGTGTCACTGCTACTGTAAACATATTAATTAATTACTTTCTATTGAATTTGTGTATTTCTTGAATTTATCTTGAATTTGTGTGTCTTTTGTCAATTACTCTTCCTGTTTTTCACTGCTGAATAAACATACATAACCTCCTTGTAAAAATAACCATAACCATTCCCAACTATACCATTTAGTTATAGGTTTATTTAACAATATAAACAGTCTGAAAAGGGAATCCACAAAATCCACAACATATTATAATCTCTTAGATACATACAAAATTAATTACAGACATATTTAAGCATATAAAAATCTGAAAATCTATGATAACTAAAAATGGGTAGATAAATAGATGGTGATGATACGCATGTAGCATGAATGAGCTACATGTGTGTGATTACTATGAGCAGATATGTTTCAGGTTTACAGGATCAGAGCGTGTTTCTTAGGATGAGCTGAACACTGAGAGCTGAATGCTGGTCCTCCACTGGCTGTTGGGACAGGTTGTTAGTCTGCGGGATGCTGTCAATAGTGCAGCCCTTCACAGGACACACAGAGAACCGTGACAACAAGGTCACAAGGATCGCCTTCATCATTACCATGGCGATGTGCTTCCCCACACATGACCGCGGGCCCGAGCCGAAAGGCTGAAAGACACGATTGGGCACCTATATATATATATATATATATATAAAAAGAGAGAGAGAGAGAGAGACAGAGAGGAGAGATTAAACTATGAAAGATGCAGTTGCTATGGTTATAAAATGCATTACTTTAAAATATTTGTTATACTTAACATTTGTTATACTTAACATGCTATACTTAAGTTTATATATAAGTTTATACAAACTATTTACCACAGTAACCATAGTTGACACCACAATACAATACTTACAACTGTAATTGTCACTACAGATAAATCTACAGATAAGTTACTTTGGTATCAACCACTACCATGATACATTTTTACAAGATTCTTGAATTCAAAATTTTGAGCAAAATACAAATTTAACTGCTGAATGTTATTAAATTAACACTCACATTTTTCTGGAAGTTGTCCAGACTGAATTGATTTGGTTTGGGGAAGAATTCAGATCTGTGCATCCGACCCACGTTTAGTATAATGTTTGTTCCCTTCTTGACTCTGTAGCCCTCAATGACATCATCCCCTAACGCTCGGCGCATGGTGAAGTCCACGACTGGATGGAATCGAAGTGACTCGTTGATGAAACTCTCGAGAACATGTAACCTGGACAAATCTGAGTGCCTAAGCATCCTGTCAGCTACAAAACACACAAAAACACAATTCCGCAATGTTTACAATGGTTAAATAAAAAGAGAAAAATCTGGATAAATCAAACCTGCGCAATCACACTAAAAAAGCCATTCTGATGTTTTTTACTTTCATCTCATACAAAACCTTGTTTGCTATTCTCTATACAATATAATATACTCCTAGTCTTCTAAAGTCATATGATAACTTTAAAGTAAAATATTTCATATTTCTGTAGTTGTGAACCATGATAAACAGCATAAAGATTTGAAACATCATCAGGGTAAGTAAATAGTGACAGAATTTCAGGAATAGTGTTTTTTGAGTGTGTGTTTACCTAAAACCGTGTGCATTTCCTGCAGGATCTTCAGCTCAATGTCTGGATTCTGTTTGAGTAACAGCAGCATGAAGAACAAACTGACGGACAGAGTGTCTGGAGCCGCAATTACCATCTCAAGCACACACTGCCTGACGTTCTCAGCGCTGAGCTCACCATGACTCTGCACACACACACGCACACGCACACGCACACGCACACACACACACACACACACACACACACACACACACACACACACACACACACACACACACACACACACACACAC
>JAZGTK010002798.1:0-30049 GCA_036877625.1 Ambastaia sidthimunki | reverse complement strand
CACAAATTACGTTCGTATTTGTGCATACGTATTTGTGGTTTCCAGTAGCTATGAGCCATTAGTGATACCGGACAGACATAAGCTATTGCAGTACTGAATCTTGCATATCAGAACATGTCCCATAAACATTTGCCCTATTTTTGGTGCATTAACTGTAACATTTCACGTTAGCCATAAAGCAGTGACAACTGTTAGCATATCTTAACTTGGCGACCTCAACCGGGCCTAGACGCATCATGTCTGGATCTGCCGTGATGGATAGACTAGCATGAACATTTGCAGCACCATTAAAACACACATTTCTCCCAGGAAACATTTACTGATCAAGGTCAATGGGATGCTTAACTGGATCGGGAATGATGTCAGCACCACAGAAAGGCTCGTCAAAATACAACTTATTTATGGGCCATATGGCTCATAATACCGTTACAGGTCCATTTGAAATTCCGTGCACCGCGAGAACCTCTCTCCCATCTCTTTCACTCATCTCTGCCTGTCTTTCATCTCTTTCCGCTCTCCCTGTTCTCAGACAGTGATTTTAGAGGTCAATCCGCCCCAGTGGTGTTGGGACTTCTGTCTGAACGCACACTTTAGTTGTGCAGATCAAGAAAATACCACCGTACTTGACTGATCCCTGGCAAGGCCATGAATATGCAAGGAAGCCGGTACAATCAAAAGCTATAAGGCATCTTTATTCAGAGCAGGGGTGGGTACGGGGTCAGCAGAGTTGCCATGCTACCTTATGTTCTTTCCAAATCCATCTCCGTTAGCGCCGGGATGAATATGCCCTCACAGACTTACGGGGTCTCGCAGTCCAAAACATTTTCTTTGCATCAGGCTTCATGGTGCATTCAGTGTTTCAAAAACATCATAAAATATGGTAGAGGATGTCCTTGAGTCCACAGTTTGTGCTCTCACCCACCCGAGTTTCAATAATTCAGATTCCACTTCAGTTTTGATTCTGGTCGGGTATAGGGCAGATGTGCCTGGATTTCTAACCCAACACATTTTTTAGAACATGAAGTGATTTATTTCTCTTGGATTTCTCTCTCTCACTCTCTCGCTATTGATTATCTCCAGTTGTGTCGAACTCCAGGCGATTTTCTCTGCGTTTATCCCGTCAGTTGTTCTTGTGCATCTCGTTTCTCAATAATATATTTTGCATGTTCATTTAAAATCACGAGCTTTGTTTAAAATGCTTTTTTAACCACCTGATTCGGCCACTGATAGTCTCTTCTCCTTCATAAGCGCAATTAAATTTCTCCATTAATATTTCTCCTTAATATTTTTTTTGCCTGGAGGTAAAACCATATTTGATTTGCTTTCTTCTTTGATATCTCGATTATTACATCACTGTTGTTAATAAGGCTACTCGAAATAATACGTCTGATGTCTTTAATTGACCCCTATCACCGCACGCGCCACGAGTCGCTTTGAAATTTGAAAGCGTGACACGCGTATCACAATTATTGTAATAATAAACCTGCCCAGCTGCTTCAAATTCTAACGTGTCAAACCTATATGACAAACACGAGCCTCCTGTTGTCATCAGTGAATGAGTGTTGCTTTAGTGTGGTGGATGTAACACATTCTGAGCAAAAGAAAAAAGAGAAAAAAAACAATTTGGTATACCTGCATGCACTGATTAGTCTCTTGCTAACACCCAGCATTCTTCAAGGGAAATCCGACAAGGTCACGCAAAAAAACAAGTCTGTTCCTTGAAGAATGCTATGTCTCTCTCTCTCCATGTATGCGATGTATATGTCCAGAGAGAGAGAGAATTTCATTATCATCTTACACAGTAAATACTGCAGCTTAGCAAGCCAGATGATTTTGTAACTTCAATTTCCCAATATCTGTCTGTCTCTCTATATTACAGGAGACGGCACTGAAACCACCACTCTATGGCACACACTGTGGCACAGGTACCGCTCGCGCCCACAGGATAAAAATCAATCTCTAGCTGCCGTTTCCTAAAGAGGGGCAGGGAGAGAGAGGAAGGCCCTCACCGAAGAGGTGAACTGTACAGATTCTCTGTACTGTACGGGAGGGAAACACCAGACTAATTTAACTGTCCAAGGCTCGTCCAAAACCCTGCTTGTGAACTGTAGGAGGTTTGAAATGCTTTGTTAAAACCTTTTGTCCTCTTTCACCGGTTTCACTGAATAGGGCACGAGAGACGCACCTATAGCGTTTTTTGTTTTCCACTCTTCTGCTTATCCAAATGGAATGTGAATATTGCCTCTGTATAGGATGTTTATGTAGATATGTATTTATGTATACTCCGCACAGTCCTTGTCTGTGTCTTATTTATTGAACTATTGTTTTTTTTTCTTGATTGACACATTAGACAAAGTTCACCGAAACTTTGATGTGCCTGGTGCTTGTTTCTCTATTTTTGTTTTTAACTCTATATTTGTCTTTTGCTCACCTGCTATTACGGTTTAATTTGTTCATTCTGTGCGCACACAGACGCAGTACGCGAAGGACAGGTTTGTTATCGCAAAGGACGTTGATTGCCGGCACCTTCCTCCGCTCTCGTTACGGTGCGAATAACATTCGAATGCATGACCCTCCATAGGAGGTACCAACACACCACGCTAGACTTCAGCTGTGCCACTGATTGCCTCCGAATTTGGGAAGTGGAAGATTCTAATAAAACCCTAATGCTTTGCTAAGCCGCAATCATAAGGAAACGGCGCTCCTGGTTCCTAATCAAAGAATTGTCTTGTACGCAGTAGAAAGGGACACCAGGTCTGACCTTTATATGTTGTCTGTTGTAGTCAGCTTATAAAACCAGAGCCAATATAACCTGTGAGATGTATTTAACTGATTTTGAATAGAAAGCCTCGGGCACTGTGTTATATGAGATGGTAGGTTTTAGTTACATCACCTGGGTGTTTGTATATCCTCAATCTGACATGCTATGTAGTCATACAGTGCAACCAAGAAGAAAAACTATAAAAAATAAAGTAGACGGTATAATATCGAGCACTATTAAGTGGACTATTCAGATTTTACGTCAACAGCAATAAATTAATAGTAAAACAAGAATTCACCTAACATGAGCACCGTATTGTTAATAAGCATCTCACGGTCAAAGCTGTCTTTTGTAAAACTTTACAGTTGGGAATTTCTGTCCAGAATAACTATAATGTTTTATTACAGCACTAATAATTGCTTGATGGATAGTACCTTTGTTCAGCAGTAATGTACTCCTTTTATTCAGTGGACTGATGTGCAGAAGTGTCTTTGGGCCTAAATATTTGACCTCTCAGTCCTGCAGAGGTATCAGATGTCTTACTGGTGTCGGATATATTGCTCCCGAGTTGGAAAACACGGCTTGACTCATTCATAGGAATGTAACACTGTGCAAGAAACAGTAAGACATGCCTAAATATTTGCGACAGACAGAGATAGAAAAAGAAATGGAAAGAATCCTTTTAATGTAAGGGAGATGGACTCACTTTCATTAAATATGAAGCACCTTACATTATCTTTGTAATTTTCTTTGATTTGCCAACATGTGAAGTAAACTGTATATAACTGTTTTCTGTATGTTTGAGCTTTGAAAGTTTATTAAAGTCTTTTGCATTGTACTGCACATTTTCATGCATCGTTTATTAATGTCGCAATTCCACGTGTACATTTATGCATTTGGCAGACGCTTATTTTTAAAGCAACTTGCATTTGATCAGCACGTGTGTTTCCTGTAATTCAAACTCACAACTTGTTGTGCTGTTAATGCAATGCTCGAACTATTGCATGTACACAATTGCTTAGTGTCCCTGTAGCTCAATAGACTAAGCATTGTGTTAGCTGTGTTAGGTTGTGGGTTTGATTCCCAGGGAACACACATACTGAAAAATTTATAACTTATAGGAAGGCATTTGTTATTTCAGTTTATATTATCTAACATCTTTTTATTTCACTGTGAAACAAAGCTAATATTTTGGGGTCACGTACTTTGTTTGCAGGTCTGTTCTGACAGGGTTGTGGAAAAATGGCGTGAGACAGGAGACAATGGTAAATGCAACAGACAAAATACAATAATAAAATACCATGTATCATATAATAAACAGGATTATCATTTGGGTAAAAATGCTTCCCATATGTTTTCTTAGCCAAATTAGGTAGATGTCAACACGAACAGGTTGCGTGACATACCCTGATCCTCCAAACCTCGAAACCTCAACAAAACTACAAAGCTACAAAAAAGTAATAATGAAGTGACCAGACCGCATTAAATGCAGGTTTTCTGTGCAACAAAGTTAAACATTGTTTGTCCCAGAATCATTGGCTGTCGAAAGCATGAAACCATCAAAATTCAACTTGCATTTATAAACCAAACAAATTGTGTGTTAATACATTCCGATGCTTGTTTACTTCAGTACGATAAACAGTATTTGTACTGCGTTGGGTCCTGGAGCAGTTGAGAACCGGCGGTGCGGTTATGCAACTGTTAAATCTACATCGTTTGAAATATACCTTTTTTTAAGACTGAACAATTACAATTTTTTTAGTCTTCTTGATCTCGCAACTCGAGTTCTCAACATGCATTTGTTAGCAGGCCCAAGAGTCAGCCATTGTTCCATTGTGCGCTGTTTCAAAGCATCTGCTCCAGAAGTTCACATGAAAGAGGAGCGAAATGAGAAGCAATGGAAAACAATTTAATTGCTTATCAAAGTTACTTTATATTGCAAGCCTGGCGAGCTAATCATTTCCCTTGAGGGAAATATGTCCTTGGTGATTAGAGAAAATGGTGCACATGCACTACAGTGAGCTTGTATTTTTTTTTTTCAGAGAGAGTGTGCAAATGTCAGCCTGCTATTAATACTGCAATGTAAACTCTCAATGTGCTAAAATCTTTGTACGTTCATGACTGTGTTGGCATGTGTGCTTTTTTTGCTAAGAGCTGTTACTGAATAATGAGATCAGAGGCGCTCACTTTAGCTTGCACACGCGTTTAAGATAAATATTACACTATTTTTTAAAGTTGATGTAAATACGCCGGACCACACAAGACCGTTCTGTGTTTAATACATAAGGGATAATGTGCAGTCAGCAAACTACAACACAGCTACCTGCCAAATAAATAAACGAATGGACAGGAAATATTGATTTGAGTTCAAATAATTCTATTACGTGTGAAGAAAACGGCAGAGTGATACTTTGGGCGCTAAGCTACACAGCTACGCGCAACAGTAAGTTGCCTTGAATAACGGTCATTATACAAAAATAACTGACTTTGGAAAGCTGTGATTGACCAATCAGAATTAAGCATTCCAGACGGCCGTGTAATAATTTCTGTTAGGTCTTTTGATTCAAAGAATGGGCAAAAAATCTTCCACCAGATTGTTATCCATCTGGAGATCTGGCAAATTGTGTTTCTTAAAGATATGTAATTTATTCTTCAAATTTACTATGACAGCTCGTGGAGTTTCTTGTGTTGGCACGGCTTGGTTTGTAGCATTGAGCTGAAATATATTATTTGTTTGACAGCATGCAGTAGAACGAGAGTTTTCCTTGAATGAAGTATTACAAACACTGGCTGCTTGGTGTGAATTATATACTGTAGACCCGTGTCGTGCACACAGAGCTAATGGCACGTTTGCTCTTAATCTTATAACACAATTGTCAATAAGGAACTGATTAACCCGGTCTGTAAAGTAACAGGCACAATAATAGAGGTGCTGTAGATTAACCTGCTAGTCCAGAACAACCTTGAGTGTGTTAATACACGAGCATGTGGCCGTGTTCAGTTTCCACTTGTGCTCTTTGATTGCACTTTACTTTCACAATAAACCTTACATAATATTATTAGAGAAACCATGCCTACACTGTACTTCAAAAAATGTTGTGCTTAATTTTTGCTTTTCCTGCTGCTCTGTATTATTTAGTAAGTGTTGGAGGGGGAGAATAACTGCATAAATTATTGCAAAAAATAAATAAGTTGCATTTAATTGTGTTCGGATTTAGGAAACCTGAAGCTCATAAACAAGGCGCACTGCAAAGTGCACTGAATGAAAGTGAAACCGGTTTGGAATCGCATTACCTCACTCCCAGTCTGAACGCTTATGAAAGTGTCTCTCCAGCAGGTGCTGACTAAAGGAGTATTGCACCAAAAAAGAGCTCATGAATTAATAAAACAGCTGGACTTTAGAATGACAAAATGTATCTCGAGCAGGACAGCCTGGGATCAGATTGCTGAGAAAGTGCAACAAAACATATGTCTTGAGATCATATTTATAATTCATATTGATCATATCCTGTGTCCTCGGTATTACATCACATACAGGGGCAGAATGGGGCCGGGGATTTGAGGGTACAGGAGAGTCATCCGTCGTTATAAATGATCAGGTACACGGGGGAATAACCAGTTACTGCAGACTGCGAATATTGCGTCCAAGCCCCAAGGGGTTTGCTGATTATCTCTATGTAGTGCTATTTATGCACTTTCAGTGCAGTGGTGTAGGAAACCGGAAGATGGTCTCCAACTATTATTTGCTCTCAAGGCAGTGCAGCACACACTGCTGCCAAATCTCTGCCAGACTGAATAATTCAATCATTCTTTTGCAGCTGCTGTGTGTTTTTGTGTCTTGGAAATCAGTTCTCAATCCAGCGTGAGTTTCTCAGCCACCGCTTGCCTCTGTGGCTTATTAAAAACGTGCCCATTGGTTAAAAGTACAACCATATAAATATTCACGAGCTACATAGTTGAGTATTTTTAGGCTGCATAGATTTACATACAATTGCTCTGAGGTGGCTGGGAGACGTGTTATTGATCAATGTTGAATATGAACCATTACTCTCTATTCACAAACACGTTTCTCTATTCACAAATATGTATTATAGAATTTTATTTTACATTTTAGAACCTTAGCACAAAATTCTATGTGTCTTGGATACAAAAGTAACATTGTAGAAAAAATTGTTCTAAACAGAATGCGACTGATATCAAAACTTTACCGCCATAAAGTTTTCTGTTAGCGTCAAGTGATAAAGAATTTCTTTTTTTTATTTTTGTCATTTTTGGGTTTTTTAGGAATACTAAGCTGTCTAGGTCTGTTATTCAAAAGAAAAGGAAAAAAATGTTAAAAAAGAGCTTGAAAATAAATACACTGCTGTCTGATTAAATGCTCTTGAAATTCATTTGAAGAACATTGTTCTACACTAATCTTCATGAGGACGCTGTCTTAGAGACACATTCTTCTAAAACAAGGGATCAAAATTCAATTTCGAGAGCTTGTTTTTCATTTCGTCTGCATAGTCATCCTGGCGAGGTATCTTTTGTCTGCCACATCTTCCTCTGAACTCTATGACACAGCTTTCAGAAGCAGCATGTATTGGTAAATGGCTTGACATTATTGAGCTGTGTAATATATGTAACATACTATAACTTCCTACGGTATTGTATAATATAAGCCTATTACATTACCATTATATGTTTGAATGATGTCATTTTTCTGCTACTTTTCCTTGGTAACTCACAGCTGTAACATGCAAGCTTTGGTTTGTGCGATTTATTTGAAAAAAATAATAATATATAAGTGATGTATGCAAATGGTTCAGATCTGGTCACAATGCAAATGAAATCTTAATGAGATTTTAATTCGTTTTTCTTGTTTTCCACTAAAAATATCTGAACACCCTTAAACTTACTTGAGAAGCAACACTGCATACGATTTTAAGACTTGTTTTCAAAGAATTTATCTTTTTTTATAGTCTTACTGCACTTGCAGATTTTTTCTTTTTAAGTCTCAACAAGTGAAAAAAAACATGAGCAGTAAGATAAAGTGTTGTTTTAAAGATTTGTGCTTTGAAGACAAGTCTAAATATGCTATACAGTGTTGCCTCTCAAGCAGATTTATCTTGTTTTTAGAATTGTAAGACAATGTTTTACTGAAAAACAAGACAAACACACTAGTGGAGAATAAGTGTTTTGGGTGCACAGTTATGTACAAGAGGACCTTTTGATTTTGCCTAATCAAGAAAGCAATTCGCCTCGTCTTCAGGGTTTTACTGTGAAGGGTGTTGCCAGTAACAGGTGCCCAGCTGAGCGCCGGAGGACTTTTGCATGAGATCTTAACCTAAGTAGGTAAGCAGAAGATCAGCTAAAGCCAGGTTGGGCAGCGTTGTCTTAAAGACACGGTTCAGAGCTTCTGTAATCCAGGTAATCCAGCACAGATTTCTTGATTTACGTTCGTAAAAGAGATTGGAAGATAAGAGCTCCGTCCCATCTTAGAATAGCTGGTAATCTGGTTTGGACAAAGGATTCAGGGGTATTTACCCAGCCTTAACGTTTGCTAAAGCAGATGGCAGGGAGGGGGTTAGAGCCACCAACCTTCCTCATCCATCCACAGAAAAAAAAAAAAAAGAACAGTGGACGATAATCAATGTTGTTTATTTTGCTGCTCGACTCTTTAAGTACTTTCAGACAGATTATAGGCTTTCCTGGGGATAATCGGTGGTAGCAGACAATTGCCTTTTTCCATACTGCACGTATTCCCAGCCTCGACGTAAAGAAGGCGGTTTAGGGCGGATGCTGACTCTTAATTCCTGATTAGTCCTGTTCTAAACCTTGCTAAAATTAACTGGGCAGGGTGCTAATCACCAGCCTCAGACACACTGTGCTGTTCTCTGCTGTGGACTTTTACACTACGTAGCTGTCATGGAGTGTGTCTCTAGTGTGTGACCCAATTAGGCCAGGCTTTTGAACCTTGTGCTGAACAGTGTTTAACCACACAATGGACAAGCGATTTGCTCCTAGCTGTTGTTAGTGTGTTGACTTTATAATAGAGCCACAACAAAGCTGTCCCTCGATGAAGCGTTCGTTTCTCACACTGTCATTCTTTTTAAGTCTAGTCAGAACAGATTCCTATGAAGAGAATACTGCGTTTGTGGAGCACAGTATTGCTGTATCAAAAGAAATACAATGAATTGTTAATTAATCTCCTTATTGTCATATTTTCTTTTAATTAAAGCTGTATATCTGCTGTTTTAGATTTCTGAGGACACCAGTACCTGAAACCTGTAGATGATGATGGCTTGAGACATGTCTCTGGTCCTGAACCCCCTGGTCTTCAACCATGAGGTTTGCTCCATCAGAGGATGGAGAAGCAAAACCAGGACATATTTCGCTAATTAGCCCACAGCGTTGACTAATTAGCGCTCAGAACAAGAGGAGCGAACGATGTTTGCACGTCACGTAGCCAGGAGACCATATAAAGCTCTTTTAAAGGTGAACCCGTTGGCACCGTCCAGCAAGACTTGGAAAAAAGCGGTAACAGAAAAGATCAACATTGTATATGGTGGTCAAATTATGCAAAATGGAATCTAATTCAATTAGCTTCCTTTTTAATTGGACAAAAATGTGTGATTAGGGGCCAGACTGAATGGCCAGTGTTCTCGTTTATTATGCATCTTCTACACGGCTTGTACAGCAGGCGTCCAGGCTCAGGAGCACTGCAAATGAGAGTGGACAGTCTGTTAACTTTCCAGGAGACAAAGAAATGAGAATTTTAGGCCAAATTATGTGAGCTTGCATTGACACTATACTAGAGTTAGCTTGCTGGCGTGGTGTATTAGCAGATGTCAATAACGGGATAGAAAGCTTGCTATTTTTAAGTCGCCTTCTCGTAGTATGGATCATTATGTATTTATGACATCCAAACTTTGTATTACTTTAGACTTGTTCGCTGCGAGTACAAAATACTGATCTGTAATGTCAACAAAATGTCAGCTCGGTATTACATTGCAAAGCAGACCAGAGAAGATTTCATTATAGGATAGTGTCTGCGCTATTATGCGTTCATTATATTAAATCTGGCTGCAGGCAGTCAAATGTAGGAGAGGCAGGCATGCTGTTCAGGGGAATGAGAGTAGAACAGGAAACACACTGTTCGTACAGATTGTCGGCCCTAGAGAGCTGCCCCGTGGACTCCGCATGCCGTCAGATGCCTTTCTCTTGCCTAGTAAGCACTTTGAAAGCTATTGTTTAATACCTTGCCATACTCCTCGCTTCCCTCCATCTAGACAGTAGTGGCTTTTGTCACACTTGATGGGTGCTTGAAAAATTGTATACATTTTCTAAATAAATAGAACAAAGAGGCAATAAATGATAAATGACTTACTGGGCGCAGTCTCTCGCACTCCCTTAAAAAGCACATTTAGGAAAGTTTCAGTGCTGTGATTTTTAAAACAAATGATTTTCAAACTTCTCAAAAGTGAAATTTGCGCTGCAGATACACGCGGTGCGGCTAATAAGCTCACATTTCAAAGCCTTCGAGTTTTAATATTTGAACAGAACAGCTTGGATCGCGTTTCGCAACGCTAACAAACAACAAAACTCTAAAATAAGGTGCTTTGGTCTTGTGATATGAATGCAAAGCCCACTGATGTTTTGACATCACAAAGGTGTAAAAATCTCATATGGTCATTGTTGTTTCAAATAGTGTATTTTTTTTTATTATTTACTCTTTTATTGGCAGATAAAAGACAGCATTATTCTCTTTTGTGAATCGTACTGTGCTTTTAAATAGCTTTGTCTCTTTTTTTTAAATCCTGCCTTGTTTTAGGGGGTTAAAATGAAATGGGCTTTGGCTGTTCCGCAATCTGTCTGCATGGGATGTTGTCTTTGGAGTGCCACGGATGGTGGGAATGATAAATCTCAATAAGCAGAAGCCAAGCACATGGACAGATAATGTTATTCCTCCCCCAAAACATTGAGCCGCTGTCCCTTAAATGAACAGCTGAGCTCACGCAATAAAGTAAAATTTGTTCAAACGGTTTGGAAAACTCTGAAACAATGGAATCAATCAGAATTGATTAAGTACATTATTGTATTATGAAGATAAAAAAGGAGATGGCCTGTGTAGAAGTCGTTGTCTTGATCCTGGAGTTTTGTGGGTGGTGGCCGGGCGTTGCTATGGAGTTGCTGTGTTGCCAAGGTATTGAGGGGAGTGTTTATTGGCTTAAAAGAGCTCCACCCCCAAGTTATGCTGTTCTGATTTTTTATTTAATGGAAATCAGTTGGGTGGTTCACCCATTATTTTGTCTGCCAGGTGAAAATCATAGGTCTGATTGTTTGAAAAAATAACAGCACACTTCTGCAAGCTGTGTGATTTGAGGTATCATTTATGTTCATAGCATAAACTGCGTGTGACAACTTACTTGCTCAACGTATTGCTCAGATGTTTTGAAAAATCCCTAACATTAAATATGAGCAATAGTTAGAGTTATGCTTGCCTTGGCAAGAACCACTAATTAACAGCGTCTGTAAAGTCTACCTCTGAAAACACAGATAGATAGATTCAACGCACCATTTATCACAGGCGATTCCTGCAGACGCTGTAGTTACACCGTACTGATGATTTTTGTCTGGTTTCATCTTGGGGGTTGAAAAATATTCACCCCTTTCACCAGATTGGATCGTCATTTTGCTGTAGTCACAAGTCTGAATAAAGTGCTGTTGGCCTTTAAGTGTTGCGAGTGCATGTTTTCTGTTTCTGTGTAAAGAGACGTGGCACAAAAAAACAGTCGTACTGAGCGATGCTAAAATCAGTGAGGGATTCGTGTGATGTTATTTGTAGTCCTTCTTTAGCAAATGCGTCCCACTCTGATGAGGGAGTCAATCTGTACTAATTAAAACAGATAGGCCGGGGTGCCTGCGGACTGTCAGCTCTGTCTAACTTGATTTACAGCCCAGTAGTTCTAAATCAAGACCACACAGAGTTTACAGAAGCTCAGACGGAGTATTTACCGATCTGATGGCTCAGTGCTGCTGTGTAAAATACTCCCATTCTTTTGAACTAAATGAAGGGCTTGTACAAATAATACCATCACTGATTCTTGAGACGTGAAACAAAACATGTCAGAACTTCCATTTATTATTGCTATTTATAAGTTGCATCCTTTCCAGTCACTTTGATCTGATGGAATCTGATTGGAAAAAAAGTATTCCTAAAACAATTGTAGCACCTTTTTTTTTTTTAGTAATTTTTTGTATTCATTTTTAATGTTAAGAAAAATAGCAAAAATATGATTAGTTATCTCTTGCATTGCTTTTTAGGCACTAAGTTCAAGTTTTTTCTACCGCTGTTAATATTTTTGTGTAATACATTGCACAGACTTTGGAGCAAAGCAGTTTTACATTTTGTTGCTGGTTGTGTGGTGCAACTGTCTGTGTGACAAATAAAAATCTTGATTCTTGAATCTTAACTGAATTTTGGGCATAAAAGAGAAGCAGTAGATTGCACTCACACCTCTAAACATGTTAAACACATTCATCAAAAACAATTCCTTTATAAATAAACTTTTGTTGTCTTCAGTTTTCTTTGTTTTGTTTCTTTTCTCAAGAATTATTGCTATACGAGAAGCATATGCACAATACAACATTATAATACAATGCATTTATTGTATGCATCATATCAAATACAAACAGATCCCACAATACAATAAAGACTAATATTGCACATTTAGTCACATAATTTCCAGACACTGGTTTTCCGTGTCGTAAGGTTGTAAATCTGTTCTGTGCGGAGGCATCGGCAAGCAGACCAGGACACATTCCTTACAGCTAATTCACTTGGTAGATTAGCACATACAGAGAATACATGTGTTCAGCCCAGGGAGATGGACAACAGTCGAGCGCTTTGTGAGAACAGAGTTCATTTCATTGTCTGGATGATTGGGTTCGCCTGCAAGAGATAATGACAGTGCCCTCCTTTGACTTTGAGGCAGTGACCTGAAAATAGGCCCACAAGTGAAACCGGAGTCCGTCTGAACCTGTGTGTGATTAAGGTCACCCAGACACACCACATTTGCTTGACCCCCTGCTCACATCGACCACGGCTCGAATTCATTGGGGACTCTTTTGTAGTTTCTTCACAACGCAAACATCAGACTTCGGGGGTGAGGCGATGCAGAGGGGCTGGAGCGAGAACCGTCTTCTAACAGTTTTTTTGTGGCCTATCTGTTTTCTGACAGCTTGATAACGCACACGGGGGAATTTTTAAAGCATATTCAGCGTACTAACTTACCAAGGACAGGCGTTCAGTCACGACCACAGTGCTAAAACCGGCATGTAGAGTAATTAGTAAGATGGTTGCTCATGAAAAAAGACACTGGGTAGCAGCACGATCTGAACGTTCCCTGCTGAATATGGCCTGTAACGTGAGATTTATGAGTTTCAACACAGAGTTTACTCTCAATTTATCTCCTTGCTGTGCCCTATCGGGGCGTCAATGTCAGCCTTTTTTAACATTAAAGTGTCCTGTGGCTGCTGACCAATATTGCGTGGTGGCTTGGTGTAGTATAACAGATGACTAGTGCACTTTTTTTGTGTCCCACTGCTGGCAACGTATGGACGTCCGATTATATTCTAAAAGTACACACATGTGCCTATATAAAAACAGTTTTCAAGAAAAATGGAAATGATTTAATTGAAAAGTACATTTACGTTGCATTTATGCACTTGAAAGATGCTTTTATCCAAAGCGACTTCCAGTACAAAGGTTTTAGGTTATAGAGGGTTTTAGAAGGACAGGAGCAGTGTAGTTTTAAAGCTTTGTTGTCATGACAACATATATGAAGTACATTTACATTTTAAATACTTTACATTTATTCATTTGGCAGACGCTTTCAGTAAATTCAAGGTATACATTTTTTATTTTTATTATCAGTACTTGCATTCCCTGGGTTTGAACCCACAACCTTTGTGCTGCTAACGCAATGCTCTACCAGTTGAGCTACAGGAACACTAGCTCAACTTAACATAGCTCAGTTAACTAGCCACATTTAACATATATAAAGTACATTTAACATATATGAAGTAGTAGCCAACTGGAAAATATTTTCCTGTGCATTTGGATTTCATTTGCTTTAGACCAGAAACCCTTTCGTGTGATGAATAATTAAAAGTCTTGTTTTTAGGGTCTTATTGGCACGGTGCTAGATGCTTTTATGCTTGTGGGTAACATGATATCGCCACCATCTCCTTCAGGCCGAGAAACCGTCTAAACAGAGCGCTCTGCTTCATCTTCTGAAAGCAGTGTGAGTTTTCTCCACATCTACAGATCTCAGAGCGATCCGATCATTTCATTTATGAGCAATATGTCTCTTCTTCAGCATGAGCAATATGTCAATGAAAAACTGAAACTTTCTTGTGCTATAAAAACATCTATGCTATAGAGAAGAGGGGGGGGTTTCAGTTGGGTATCAAGATCTACAGTAACACCCTAAGATGGATTTTTAGCTGGCAGATGATAACGGTATATAACTTAGTTTGTTTGTCAGGTTTT
Organism: Ambastaia sidthimunki; assembly: GCA_036877625.1. Lineage (NCBI taxonomy): Eukaryota > Metazoa > Chordata > Actinopteri > Cypriniformes > Botiidae > Ambastaia > Ambastaia sidthimunki. The sequence continues at coordinate 15,749 of JAZGTK010002798.1, read as the reverse complement.
ATAAAGGGTATTGATCTGTGGCAGACTATATATAATTTAAGAAAGAATAGGCAACAGTTATTATTTTAAAGCAACGTTGTTACTTTTTTTGCAATCACAATATAAAGTTTTATTTTGAGGCCTCTAAACTGTGAAGTTCTAAACAACTTCCCATCAATTTTTCTGAATTTGGAAATGCACCTGCCTCTGCATAGATCGCAACAGTCGGGTTCCGGAGTAAAAATCCTTTTCATTTTCAGTGTAGAGAAATTGATTTTTAACAATTGCATATAAATCTTACAAGACATATTGTACCATAAACTGAGATTGTTAAAGTACAACGTGCCTCTCTAGAAATGACAGAAAAGTTGTATGCATGCGTGTGTGTGTATATATATAAAATTACATTTAAATACACTTAAATGCACATAAAACTTTTCTGCTGAATGGTTGGATGAATTTATTTTTTAAATCCGTATGGCAAACATAAATGGAAGATACTGATATCAAGTATTACATTCCGGTATAATATTGGCATTATTATTAAAAAAGTTGGCAATCACTGTTTCACTTCATTGTAAAGCTGCGAGTGTCTTCATCTGTTCTTGCCAAGCAACCCGGATGTATCACATTAATGGAGGAATAGAAATCCATCAATGTGTATTCAATATTGCAAATTAGATGTCTTCAAAACCAACTGTCCTTGACTGCTTAAGTAAAAAGAGACGACATGAAAGACAGTGCAAGTCAAAACACACATTTCCTGCAAAGTGAAGAATTCTGCCCCTTATCTATTTGATTTTGCACTTGGGGAATTTTCCTTCATCTTACGCTTCAAACGTCAAGTGCCAAGTTCATTTGCATGCGCTTGAGGCTGGGAGAGTTTGAAACAAAGACGTGTGGCTGTGCTCAGTTCAGACACAGCAGAGGGGTGGGTGGGTGGGTGGGGGTGGAGTGGGAGGGGCTACCTGAGGGGGGAGGCGATCTGAAGGCAGCAAATCACACGGAGAGGATAATTTAATCTGACTCAGTCTTTCTGTCACTTCATATAAACTGGTTTGCTGGCCAGGCCTTCTAAAATGAATTAAAAAGCATGAATAATTAAACATCTCTGGCTGAGAAAGGAGACATGCTTTCTGCAACTTCAAAGCTGGACAAAGCCGTTTTTATAATCAACAATTTTGTGTTTTTAGTCATTTGGTATATTAATCCTCATGTTTGACACAGCATAATGAAAATGCAATTAGCTCTTCAGAACTGAAACTATTTCCTAAATCAATTTGCGACAAGTACATTTGTAACGTTAATAGCTGTTGTGCACAACTGTTCCTGCCATGAAACTAGCCCCAAACATGCAGGAAAAAAACTAGAATTAAGAATTCGGTTTGAATCAAGATTTTTTGAACTTGAAAGCTAGCCTAATTCCATGCGGTATGCGGTCACGTGACTTGAAATAACTGTGTCATCAGGAAACTAAAAGTTGTTATCCATGTATACTGGAACGTTCCAGGCTGGAAACATCTAAAACTGAAATCCGTAATACAGCAACATGCTTTTAAAGTATAAGTGCCAAGGTTAAGCTTCCTGCTGTGGACTGCTGTCTTTCCAGCATTGTTTACTGCCACAGATAGAAGCGATATTCCTTTTAATGTTACGCTCCCGTAGAGAAGAGATATGCACATAAAATTTCCACTGGAGCCTTTACTTTAGCCGTAATCTGACAGTGCCGGCGTACTTTAATGTATTGGTGCCGCATTGTAAAGAATGGTTGAATGATAACACTTTGTGATCTGTGATCCGTTCGGAGATCAATGCTCGGCCAAGTAAAAGCATGAGGCTGCTAAAGCCAGAGAATTTATAAGCAGTGGAAACTATTACAGTTGAAACCTCAGAGGCATGACACCAGAAGTGAGCAACCGATCTGGCCTGACAGTGATGTCACACTTAATATCAGACAGTGAGTTGCCCTGCTGGAATTTCCATTTTAAAAAGCATCGTCGTATGAGAGATTAGATGAGCAATATTGATTTCAAAAGAACGATTTTAAGGGGTGTATTAGCTCATTTGTTAGATTGGATAGATGTCTGAACTTATTTTTGTTCGTCCTCCAATCTGATCCAACCGAAAAAAAAGTACACTGATTAAAGTCCCTCGTGCACAAAAGGGCAGAAAATCGCATCGTTCGGAACAAAGTTAGACAAACAGAGGCGGCGTGGGCTTTTGTTGCATGCAGACAAGATTAATACAGTCATGTTTTAATCACTGACCTGACTAATCCCAGACACATCACGTCCCATTCAATGACTCTTTGCTTGAACAAAGACGATTGAGCTCCAGCAAACCCTGTGAAATGGATGCGTGGTGACCAGCATGACTGGCACAAAGTCTGCGATCACTTTAGTGGCATCTCTGAAAGATAATTAGCCGATATGCTGGTCTTTCTGCAGCTTGCATAATTAACACATAATTAAGTTTTGAGTTGAGCTGATGAGTTTTCTTAGAGTATGGCTGCCTATCGTCATGTGTCGAACAAAGTTGAGATGGAGCTGCGTGGGCTTGATGAAACATAATTCATGATGTCAGTACAGCTCATTGCCATTGGCTAATGGAGAGACGATGACTCACAAAACTCTTTAAACAACTTAAATGAAGCTGAATGCAGGTAAAGTGAGACAGTTTTAGTTTAATCATATTTATATAGCATTACATTCACATTTATTCATTTAGAAGATGCTTTTATCCAAAGCGACTTACAATGAGAGAAAGCATTTAACATTTTGCCCTAGGAACCAACGAGCCTGTCTGAATAGTTCTGATGCATATGGCATAGTGTTTATATATTTCCATCATAAAATATTTTAAGAAGTTATCAAAACTAGTTTGGGATGACACTAAAAGGTTTTCCTAGTTTTTACATCCATTTGGGAAGCGTGACATAGCATGTCTAGACAGCACTGGTGGAAAACACCATAAGCAGTCATGTTAATGTTATAAAACATTTAAATGTGATGATACTTTGTGATTATTGATAAACTGTGACAGACATTTTAAATCAAGTCATTTTTTAATGTGGGTGGAATTTAGCCATTTTGTAAGTGTCTGATCATAATCCTATAGCCCAGTCTAAAAAGTTATGATTGTCTAATGTTGAGTGGATCTAAAAATGTATGTACAGTCATAAAGCTGAAATGATACAGAAAGCTGTATTGGTGTTACAAGTTTAGTTAAGTTAGCTGTGTTCCTGTAGCTCAACTGGTAGAGCATTGCGTTAGCAGCCCAAGGGTTGTGGGTTCGATCCCAGGAAACACTGATAAAATGTATATGTTGAATTCATTGTAAGTTGCTTTGGATAAAAGGGTCTGCCAAATGAATAAATGTATGTTAACACATAAATGCTCATGCATTTTCCAAAAGTTTTTTATTTAAAAGATTAAGGTGGCCCACAATAAAAGTTTTTCAGTTTTCCTGTAATGCCTAGAAGATGGTAATCTCCAAGGAGACAAGCGTGTCAGAGTGCAACATCCTCGAGCTGACATATGACACGTGAAGTGTGAACTCAAACTAAATATAACGTGAAATAGATGTTTGTATTTTGTGTCATTTCCACTGTGTATTTAAGATGCATAAAATGCTAGCGCTGAAATTAGCCCTAGCACAACAAAGCGTCTTCTGTTACTGTATTTCTCAAGGAAAATAAATGGATTTGAGGTGTTTTTGGCAATGAATAATTATAATTCTTCTGTGCATGTGCAGTATATCCACTGCTGGATATTGATAGTAGAACAATATAATAAAGTAGTGAGTTATTAATAGTTTAATTTCAAAGGTTGAAGAAAGGGATAGTTCAACCAAAAATGCAAATTCTGTTGTTTATGTGGAGCAGTCCGATGAGAGCTACACAGGTTTGAAAGTACTGTACATGAGGGCGAATAAACAATGCCAGATTTTTCTTTTTTGGTTGAACTGTTCTTTCAAATAGCTTGAAGCCGTAACGCACTATTTCCAGGAGAAGCACAAATATTTTATGTAAATATTGTTTATGAGGTGGTGTTTATCAGATTGGAGGAGACCGAAAGTCAAGGGGCACGTTGCTTTGTCACACATTTCCATTTAACCATAAATATGTGATGCATCAATTTGTGTCTAAAGAGCCATACAATGTTCAGGCAAGAAGAACATTATTTGACGAGGGCGTAATCCTTTATAAGTCTTACCCTGAAGTCGCCTGCGGGAAAATAGAAGAAGAAAACAGATTCCTGCTTCCGGCTGAATTCACAACTGTTATCTGGCTTCCCTTTCCTTTTGTTTAGTGATATTGCATTTTGCTCTTTGATATTTTAGTTAATCCTTCAAGTAAAAAGATTTAACTGGAGATTATGCTGTTTCTATGAACGCTCGCTCTCGCCTGTCTGAGCGAAAACTCCTGAGGCGAATATCATAATTCCAGTCATACAGAAAGAAAGCACAGGGTTTCCCGCCGGCACTGTTTCTTGTGCATGTGCTGATCTACGTGGCCCACATTTGTATACAACTCCTAATGAACGCATCAGATAAGTTCTAAATCTCCGTTTAATGAATTGCCTGATGGTTTAGGAGCATTGTAAAGTCACTGTCTGTCATTTTAACATGTCACACTCATTATATTTCACTCTTTCTTTACAGAACACCAAAATGTTGGGCTCATGAAAAACGTGTGGAGTGATAACCACGTACAACACTTACCAGCTTAAATGCTAGATTAGACACTTCAACTCCCAGCTGTATTTTAACACGCTGATAAATGTAGGGCTGCTATTCGCAAACTGGCCCACTCATCAGCCGTGCCAACATTTCATATAGGAAAATAATATATGCAGAGTCCCAAAACTGCATCTGAAAATCACACCCGGGTATGTTATTATAATTAAGCTGTATGTTGGCGATGTGATATTTGTTTCATTTCAAACAAATTTCTGTAATTCCACATAATGTTGTCTGTTCTATAAACAGCACAATTTATAGAACAGTCCTGTTTTCTATAAACATTAATATTGAGTAACTTGTAGACACGATACCGCCTGGATTTTTGTTTGTTAATGTTACTTTGTCACTGGGAAATGATTGCATGAGTCCGCACAGAGGAGACTGGAGTCTCTGCAGAACGAAAAAGGATGTTTCTCAATTACTGGGCAGTATGAACCATGAAAGGTGTTTTTTAATATCTTTACCAGATTTGCTAAAATCAAGTGGGCAATTCCCATTACCTTTCTCCCATTGGATGCCTATCCACATTTATTCATTTGGCAGACAAAAAGCAACTTGCAGTAAATTCAAGGTATATATTTTTTATCTGTACTTGTGTTCCCTGGGATTGAACCCACAACTTTTGCACTGCTAGCGCAATGCTCTACCAGTTGAGCTACAGGAACACCCAGGTTTGGAAACACCCAGTAATTGGGAAACAGGCTTTTTTACTCTTTTGATTGGATCAGATGGACATCTTTCCCGGTTTGGAAATGCCCAATAATTAAAAAAAAAAAACTTTTGTGTTCCACAGAACATTTTATTCATTTGGCAGATGCTTCTATCCTAAGCAACTTACAGTGAATTCAAGGTATACACTTTTATCAGTACTTGTGTTCCCTGGGATCAAACCCACAATCTTTGCGCTGCTAACGCAATGCTCTACCAGTTGAGCTACCAGTTGGAACGTTGCTTTGTCAATAAGATTAGAGAGGCTGAACTAATTGTTGTATATATGTATTAAATTACAATGTCGAGTTTTTCTCCATATGAAGCAAATTGAACAGTGCATATTTCACTCAGATAATGGCCTGAGGGCCTCTCATTTGGCAGCCAGCGAAATGATGCTTTAAGGTCTGTCGGGTCTGCCATTCTAACGGCTTCTCAATCTCGCCCTGAATATGAACTCCTGTTTCCCTCATTGTGATTCTCTTCTCATGGACTGTTGTTAGTGGCTCGGCTGAAATCTAAAAGGCTGAAAAGTGCCTGTGAGTCTACAGAGTTATGTAGAGAATGATAAATCATTTACCTGTTAATTTGATTCTCAGAATGTGGATTTTATGAGTTTTTTGCTCTTCGTCTAAGTCCTGTTCTCCCGTAGTTACATTTTTAATGCTCTTCAGATAGCGACAGTTGCGAAACACTTGATTGGCTGCGGACGGTATATGTTCGTTCATGGGATGGTTGCCTAGTAACATCAACCGGCTGTCTCTGCAAGGTCTTTGCATTGTGTTATGAATTTAATATTTTTTTCCAGGTCCAATCAATTGAAACAATCAAAAATACATTTTTTGGATGGAGATTTGGAGCACTGTCACATGCTATTATTGTCTGATGTTTAGCGGTTTGAAGAGCATCTCGATATATTAGTGGCACCTAATTGCATTACCTGGGGGTAGACGAATGGCGCCAGCTAAAATGGTTTTGGCTGAAGCTCAAGCTGTGTTGAAGACAAGTGCATCTTTACAGCTTTTACATCCATTTCCAGCTGGGACCTTTATTGACGACTAAGTGATTTTCCAACAGTTTTTTGCCCTCGACACTCATGCTTCATCTGAGCTTGTGTTTTGCCAGTCACCGTCTAGAAGCATATTAGTGGCTATTTCTCATTAGTTGAGTAAATGCTGCATTGTAAAATCCGTCTGTAGATGCTGCTTGTGTTCAGGATAATGTTACCCACTGAAAGCATCTGTTTGCTTATTTGTTCAGTGTTCCGTTTTAAAACTAGTAATTTTTCTCTGTGTGACTCATTTTGTGCTACATGTTTGACTGTGTCTAAAGGCTAGTACACACTGTCTCATAAAACACCCACATTTTAAATCAGTCGTATTGTGGCTGTTGTACTTAGACTTTTGAGGAGTAAAACTGTCATTTTCACTCTGCTCCACAAAATTTACTAGTAGGGCTGACACACTATCCAGCTAACAGGTAATGTTCTTAGAACATTGGCTAACATTCTCTAAAATTCTCTCAAAGTAATCAAAAAATGTTCTTGCAATATTGTTAGTAGGATATTTTTTTATGTTATGTATCATATATCAGAAATTTTAGTGAAGTGTTTTTAAAACACCTATGTTTAAATAATGTTCTAATAACAAGCAATAATGTTAATATATCATCTAAAAAAATGGCTGTTTTAAACATTCCCAGAACATTCAAAATAACATTTTTAACGTTTTCTCACCTAATGGAAATGTTAGGGGAACGTTCTTGCTCTCTACAATTGTTAGCTGGATAGGTGCCTTGCATTTCACAGTTCTGCAGAGTTGTAGTAGGATTGCCACCTTCAGTGTCCAAGAATAAGGATGCTAACAATCCCTAGTTTGTCTGATACTGTGTGTCTCCATCAGTCAGTCTTCCTGGAGCCGGTGATCAGATCTTTTCCATTTTCTGACTCCTACATGAGCACTTTTTCCTGCTTGCAGCATTAGGCAATAGTTTGCTGTTGGGTTGTCTGAGATGATTGTGTGGAAGTGAGCACAGGACAGGCTGAAGTTAAGTGAGATCAGGAGCTCACTACTCATAAACTGCTACATTTTCTCCCTGAACGTACGGTACACTCACTAACAGTTTACAGACAAGTGTAATACAGTAAATGACATGATTCATTTTAGCTTTACAACTATGCTATGCATTTCACAGGTGGCCTCGAGTTGCAAGACGTAAAAAATGCGACAGAGTCTCCGTAGCTATGGCAACGATGGCGCTGGTTCAGGTTTTTATGCTGGACTTGTCTGTCAATTCCTAGTACACGCTACTAATTTTGATCTCTGCTGTTCATGTGAAATTTGTGTTTATTTTATTTGTCTCCATGAAGATGCATTAAATGACGTTTGTGATAATCATGTCTTTATTGATTCCAGACTGGTGTGTTGAGTTGGGAAGTTGCTTGCACGGCCATGCCATGTTGTTGAACAGATGGGGGTGATTGGGGTGTAGGTAGGTCGTAGATCGTGGACCACGGTTGGAGGGCCTTTCGGTTGCCAGGTTGTAGTGTCATTGTGCAAAATCAGTGCTGAAACAGAGGTCCCCCCAGTTTGACAGTCCCACCTTCATTACGTTACATTTACATTTATTCATTCGGCAGATGCTTACCAAAGTGACTTACAGTGAATTCAAGGTATACATTTTTATCAGTACTTGCATTCCATGGGATCAAACCCACAACCTTTGCGCTTCTAACGCAACACTCTACCAGTTGAGCTACAGGAACAGTAACACATTCACTGCTTACAATACTTCAATACTACATAATTTGATCCAACAAAGCTCAATAACTGCTGGAGGTTGACGTTTGTTGGCATTTTGGGGGCAGCGTGAATAGTGCAGTGATGATGCACAGAATGTGTTTTGTTTAAAATGTGTGTTCCTGTAGCTCAACTGGTAGAGCATTGCGTTAGCAAAGGTTGTGGGTTCGATCCCAGGGAACACAAGTACTGATAAAAATGTATACCTTGAATTTACTGTAAGTCGCTTTGGATAAAAGCGTCTGCCGAATGAATAAATATAAGTGTAAAATGAGTGCCAGAGGTAAGAAATTGTGATTTTTCATATTGTAAATATTCTAAGACAGGAGGGCATCTATGTAAAACTGTTACCTTTATGCTTTTGAAACCTTGATACTGTTTGGCCTCTGGCTTCTAGCTTATGTGTTGTATTATTTCTTCTTTCTTCTGGTTTGCAATTCATTAAACTTTTTACATATCAACACACATTGGCTCTGACCTCCAGAAAACAAAGCACCACAGTCTACCCACACACGTTTACCTAAATGCTTTGATATAGCCACGTTTTATTTTAACTTATTTTAACCGTGCTTATTTTCTCTTTATATTTCATACAAGATGTGTTTCCATGGAGACGTACTGTACATTTTCTTTGTTTTTCACCAGCTTTAAATCCAGCGTCCCTAATGAGCTGAAGACAATAAGAAAAGCATCTGAGAGTGACTTACTACAGAGTCCGAAGGTGATATTTTACAACGTGGATTCGCCAAGCGAAAGATGCTTTTGTGGGAGCTTGCAATTTACACCATATTGCACCAGTATAAAGCCGTGCATTAGAGCGGGTTTACACAACATGTGGAAATGTGAAAAAAAGCACTGACAATTATACTGCAACAACTTGGTGGTAAAAATATCCACTGACATACTAGCCAATATTTTCCTGTTGCTTATGAAACCCCATTGTGTTTCTCCTTCTGTGCGAATAAGACTGAAAATATGCTGTAGCTGTTTTTACTATTGTAACATCCTAATTCGGGGGTTGAGGACAAGGGAAAGTAATTATTTTTTCACAGGGAAAAGCGCAGCACTTTTCAGGTGTTTTTCATTGTGAAGTGAGAAAGCTATGCTACAAGTTTAAGTTGGTCTTTTGAGAGTTGCACCTATCGGGACTGTTAACCTTATGCCATGCAGTTTTAGAACAAGCGTGTTTCATTAAAATGCATAATGCATAACGCGCAACGATTGCATGCCATTGATCAGCACTTGAATAAATTGAGTTGAAATTCTATTAACGTAACCAGTTAGGCATAAAGTGAGATGAATATTTAACAATAGTGCAATATTACATATATAAACCCTTTTGCCTCCTTGAGTGGTATTTAAACTACTGGAACAGACTAAACTGCATGCATGCACCTGAACAATATGCATCCCAATTACCACATAATAAACAACACAGCAATATTATCTTGGATCCCTTCCATTGACATAAGTGGTTTTTTCATTTGAAATCATTAAATGAGCCCTGATCTAAAATATAACAGGGTCATTTCTGTTATGCAGCTCCTGAGCACTGTAAGTAAAAATTATGAATATGTCTGTAGTGTAATTTAAGGAATGATTTCTATAAAGAATACACTTGACTTGTAAAGAAATGCTTGATGAAGCTCAGACACTTAAACTTTATTAATTTTAACTTGATTATTCACACAAAGGCAGGAAAATTAACAGGATGGAAAACGGAACTGAAGGTAGCCATCGCTCAGAGAGAGATTGTGAGTTAAGTTACACGAGGATGTCAGCTTGAAGGTCATTTTGATATTTTTTTAACCAGCTTTTACAATTTTGATGATATCATTCAATTAATATTTGTAAAGGTTTTTAACATGACTGAAATGAACATTATGAAATGCTTTTTTTAAGAGACTAATGCTGCAAAATTGAATTTCATGCAACTTAAGGTAGCCTTTTCCCACCAAACCTTATGTCACTTCCTGTTGGATGGTCATCAAGCAACTAGTTAAAGACAAAAGTCTCACAAGATCATATAATTGAGAACTTTTTTCAGTTATTCTGTGTATTTAATTACATTACAGTGTTAAAAGAAAGCGAATATGATTTTCTCCTCTAAAAATATTGAGGTTAATGTTTTTATGTTTTTTGTCTTAAATACTATATTTATCTTACATTTTATTGCATTGCATATTAAGACATAAGCAATGTGGACATGCAACTGCGTAACACTGTGTAGAGTATGAAGATCGAGTTGTTTTTGTCCTCCTTTACAGTGTATTTGCTGAACGAACACATTTGTCACTATGAAATGTGTGGGGCGGTGAGGTAGCCTTGGCCGGCTCCTTGTTTTGTGGCGCCTGTCTGCTCTACCTCCATGTCTGTGGGCTTGCCCGACTGCCTGCTCTCCCCTGTGGCCATCCTGCTTTCTTTTCTCTCCTCACCACAAAGCATTTGCATGTACTTGCATTTAAAGCAATTAGGGCCTAAACTGTCAAGCTGACAGGTGGCCTCCATCTCACTAAATGCACCTTTAATGTTTGTGTCTGAGTTAAATCTTCACGGGCCTGAGTTGACAAACCGTTGCTTTTCTGTATTGTGAATAATTAGGCCAATTATTTCGAGCGGATAGCGATTAAACATATGCGTTTTCCCGATTCAATCCGGCAGGGGTATGTCACTCCATTCCATGTGGGCCGAGCATTGACCCAAATTAAAGCAGAACTCCCTCCCACAGCTCCCCATCAACTTACACAACAATGCCAGGAGAGTCTGCCAGCCTCTGCTGCCTTATTAAAACAGTAATGATAATGACTATTGGTATTGCACCATTATGTTTTAGTTCCACGACATCAGGCAGAGGCTGCCTTGTTTTATACGAAGGCTACTCGCGGCTGACAGGCTGATTAATCCAGAGTTTCGTTTAAAACCTCTATTTAGCAGATAACACTAATTTCTTTAGTGTTATGGGGTTTTTGTTGATTGTTTCGCGGGCGTGTGTGCGAAGTGTTTGTTTGAAAGGAACAGAGATTTCGTGTTTGCGCTGTGACTGTTTCTGTGGGTGTCGCATTGGTACGGTGACTGGTAGAAAATGATTAGGTTAAGCAGCATTACTTTTCTAAAGAGTCTTAGGTCTACTGAATTATTATTGCTATTGGTCGCACATCATTTCATGAACATAATGCTCTTCTAGATTAAGCCATGTCTTCTTTAACACAAAAAATGCAGCATGGATAATCTTCTACGCGGCTCATTGCGGTCTTTGCTCGTGTCTTTTGTAAACGCACGGTGAATTGCTGAAAACCGCACATTCTTTGACATGTTACGAACGTCTGCCCTGCAAGGGTCATCGGGGGCTTTGAGCAAGCCATCTGTCTAGAAAAGTGTCAGGAGCTGACCCGGATTCATCCGAGAGGATCGCTAAAGTCAATGAAGGTCTTTGTTGTCACATCGGGCATGTTTTCACACCAACCTGCCAATGCAAATCGAACACAAAATAATTTGCTGAAACTTATGGTTATCTGTGTCAAGCACGCAATTTATGCAAAACATAGTCAAGACGAAAATATTGACAGTTTGTTTGTCCTGTAGCTAAATTTGCATCAGATGTTAATTATCATCCACAGGTGAGTCTTGATGTGACGTTCATGATTACAGCTGTGAGAAGACACAAACCGAAGCCTAAAAAATGAATCACTGGAGTCGGGGAGTTGATAAGATATTACAAGCCATTTTTAAAGGGACTCCCACGCAGCACTGCAAAGCAACTAATGCTGTCTCTCAAAGCAACACAGAGAAGAGGGAGCCATCAAATGTGACTGTCACTTACACTCTAGGGATTCACGTCCTCATGACTATGAAAAGGTTGCCAGTACAATGTTTCTTAGCAAGTAAAAAAACATCTGTTTTTACTTTTTTTCCCACTTCATGTCACCTTTTGCCTCCTCACTGCAGGCAAAACGCAAAACAAAATGCGCTAAGCTCCTTTAGCATGGAAGGAACAGAGAGAGAAACCAAGGCTTTGTGTATCTTCATCTCTGTGTTTTTGTTGGAGGGAAAAAAGGAAGAAAAGCTCTTTTTGAACCTAGTTTTTTCAACCCATGTAGGAGACGTTGTAGCTTTTTAGTGCGGAGACGCTTTGAAATAGTGATTTCTGCCTTGCCTGATGTTCTATGTGGGCGACAGCAGTGCAGACTCATTTATTAGAAGCCTGTAATTAATGTGTTTGTTGATTCTACTCAAGAAAGTGCCGTCGTTGTAATTCTCTTCAGTTCAAGAGCACAGTTATTAGAAATATGCTATGAAAATATATTCTCCACCTTTATAATAACCACAATGCACATGATATTTAAAAACCACAGCAGTGTGTGAGTGTAATTGGGTTGTGGAGGGCAGAACCCCCTGAGATACTGAGTTTGTGTCAGTTAGATCAGACCTGTTTACAACTATTACACGCAGTTTGTCATGTGACAGGTGTGGGATCGTCTAAAAGCGGACGTAATGAGGACATATGCAACGTGTTAGAGGAGGAATAAATTTACATACTTTTGATTTTTTTTTTTAGTCTTGTAACGTTGCTGTCAGATGTCATATTGGAATAAAGATCAAATCTGGACAGGAAACAGACCTAAATGTACACACAATGAAAATGGCAGATTTAAAATCTATTTTTAATAAATCGCATTAAATGACAAATATGCATTTATGCATAAATCAGTTTTTTTAATGCTTCCATTTGCTTCTCAGTTGAACTTTGTAGATGCTATTAAGCTTGATAAAAGTTTTCCTAAGTGTCACCAACTACCTTTATTGCAAAACAAACACTCTGAACTATATTAAACGTGCATTTACAGATGCTAATTCAGTATTAGGCTAGCTTCATTTTAAGCCTACAGAAACGGGAGCTCTGCGCATATCCTTGGTTTCCAGCATGTCAGACTGTTGCACAGCGAGCTCTTTGTATTCCTTGTAAGTAGACAGCCGTTTGACAGTTTGTTTCAAAGAATGTTTCAAAATGTTTCAATACCTAAGGGGAGGTGTGCAAGGAAGGAGAAATCACAGAGGCAATTCAGTTATGCAAATCACATCACACTGTTTTCATTAATCCCACCTGAACATTGCAAACTGCCTGTGCAGAACCTGAGAGAGAGAGAGAAAGAGAGAGAGAGAGAGGGAGAAAAACCCTTGAAACTTTTTCAATATATCTATCAATGTCTTAATGTGCAAAAATGATGACAGTCTCAGAAGGAGAGCTGTGTGACTTTCTCTGCTAATGTAGCTGCATGACAATGTCATTTTATTTAGATGGGAGTTATTTAGTTTTTTTTGTACTAAATTATATTTGGACATGGAAGTGACATCATGTATAAATAGCACGTGGCTGTTTTTCTCCAGGCTCTTGGATTATACGTTTGAATTGTGTGACTATAGCAAATAAAGTCTTTTCAGATATTCATTTCGTTTTTCTAATAATCTAATTTCAACTTATTTTTAAAAATCCTTATTGTTGATTTAATTATTCACAATGCACAATGAAATAATGAGTTATTTCTCCTCAGAAATATCCAAAGACAACATGACATGATGCTCAGGAACAAACAAATAAAAAGTAAAGCATATATAAAGAAATAAATCCTCATTTTGAAGTTAAAAAGTTCTGCATCGTTTTATCTTTCACTGATTGATTCTTGCATCACATTCGTTCTCACAATGCTAAAGCGTCTCTCCATTTACTGCTGTGTTGATGTCTTATTTATTTATTCGTCACTCAATATTTCTCTTTGAAGTGTCAACTGTGGGAGCGAGTTGTAAAGAAGTATTCCAGCCAAATTCCATAAAATACTCTATAAACAGCAGAACTGAGGGAATATGTCATACTAAAAGTATAATTGGCATTATACATTCTGTTTAAAACCTACATTGGAGTCCTCATTACGCCTTTGGCCCACGCCTGGCGGTGGAAATAAAAATGATTGTCATAATTACACCAGCGAGGATGGCGAGGATGATGAGGATGAGGCACTCCAGGCTACAGGTGGTTCTGATTAAGTTTAATCTGGCAACCCTCCTCTTTGCTATCTCTTCTCAGGGCTCCTTGCCTCTAGGTGCTAAAGCTCGGAGGCAGCCTTCTATAATGAGCTCCTCAGCTACACACTGGATACCCTGGAGTACAGTCCCCACAGAGCCATAATGAGCACTCCAGTGTAGCACTCTATACAGGCAGCCAAGGGCTCCAAGCCGGCCTCCCTGTAGACAATGGCACACGGGTGGGCACGGCTTGTTCGCCATTCACTCCTCAGCCAGTCCCCGGGGCTCGGGGGGAGTCTGCTTGTATGGAAGGTGGGAGGTGCGGCCTGAAGCCTGCAGTTGGCAGCGGTTTCCTCGCAGGGGGAGAGAGAAACGCTTGTCTTGGCCCGCCAACGGCCCTCTTTCACATCCAGCGATATGTGTGTGGGGAAGCGAGTGAATAAAGCAGAAAGACAGACAGCCCATCATTCAGGCCCACTCTGAGGGAACCGGGAGGCATGTGTGGATCCCAGAATCCCTGCATCAGCAGAGTGGCAAAACTATTTACTTCCCCGACAGTATTTATAATAGACTCAGTGGCGGAATCAGAAGACGCTTTTCCAGCGTTTGCGATGCGTTTTCTCTTAGTCTTTTGATTATCTTCGTTATTTAAATGGATTTGCATAACAATCAGCTAGATTTTATTAGCCGGCGCAATGCAGAAAACAATCAGTGCGGCGCAGTGTTGATGCAAGACTCTTAATTACAATGTTGAATAATGTCAAGCAAATGAATCAAGCCAAGCACCTCTCACATCAGCTTCATCAGGCTGGAGAGATACAGGGAACGTGCTCATTACTGCTGCAGTGCATGCGGGTCGTCGTACGGGGGACGGGGTGATGCTGAAGTACTCTGCAGGTTAGCTTCTCACTGTTCCACAATTATGCATATGGAGGGAAATATGATAATATTGTTTATGCATTACGTTTGGCAATGGCCAGTGTTTCTTTTCCTTTTTTTGTTTAAATTGCTCTGTATTTTAATGAGCTCACCTCTCTTGATCTTGGACAGCTCGGCGCTGGCTAGCGCTAGTTGTCTTTTCTGAAACAGCTCCATCTGGGAACGAGGATTACTTAGTTATTATCTTGGGGGTGGATTAAGGATTTGTGTCTATCACTGAGTGGAGCAGCCAAAGACAAATAAATCTCAACATGTTGTTAATACATAGTCTCTATTGTTCTTTTGTAATAATCAAGAAAAAAACAACAAGGGCGGCGTGGTGAGGGGGGGGTTTGGGTTTACAGCAGCATGTCCTGTTTGGGAGGTGGGATTTATGGAAACATTGTTTCATCATCAAACATAATACGCAGGATTCCGCTGTTCTGGAACACTCGAGCTGTAGAGAGATCAGAAAGCAAATTCATTCGCAAAAACAAAGATTGAAAATTGAGAACAGGATACAGGGTTATATTGCTCCTTCGCTGGTATGTTACAAATGAATATACACACATCTGTACTGTACTG
>JAZGTK010002797.1:0-25802 GCA_036877625.1 Ambastaia sidthimunki | reverse complement strand
AGTCTACCCTAGCACCACTTAGTGATCCAAAAGAGCATTAGGAAAACACAGGTTTCTGACCTATTACCAATTTTACGATTAGCAACAGGGTGAAGGATCTGATGGATGGTTTATTGGGACCCTTGGCCCCCCCTGGTGGGTGGCGGGGGTTCCCACTCCCCATCCAAGTCATATCTGGGGCTGTTACAATCCAGATGGCTCCTGACCCTCATGTGGGCTCACGACCACACGCTACAGAATGTTAACCTAATGTTACTGTTTTGTTTCCATTTTGGTTTTCTGGGATTATAAACATCACATAGCTAAAAAAATAGTAACTAGGGTTGGTGTGAAAATTATACATAAAATAATCATAAATTTAAAAAAAACATTGGAAAACAATTTTACGAGGTGATTTTGTATGAATTTGTACTAAGTGATTCGTACAAACACGTATGTTTGTACACTTCATGCAAGCCTGAAGGTCCACCCCAACCATTACTGGGGTGACAGCAGAGATCATACAAAATGAAATCGCTACGAAATCATACGTCATAAAATTGCTAAACATGAAACAGTTACAAATTGCTACAACAATGTGTTGTTCCATTCAAACTCTTCTCCAGTTGGCACTTTGCTGTCAGCACATTTGCATTTTCTCCAGTCGGACTCATACTCACATAATTAAAAAAAAAAACAGTAATTTTGTTGTACCTCACATTAGTTTAACGATATACATTTACATTTTAGTGATTTTAGAAAGATTAAGGCCATCTATCCACCAAAACATTCTTTCCTACTGTCAGCTCTTTTCAACTCCTGCGAACTTTTCGCAGTGCTTGTCAATGGAACAAACAACAACTGATAAACAACAGAAAAGTTAATATGAATGCTAGTTGACACTTATCTGTGCCAGATGATATCCTCAGACTACTACACAATATTGTTAGAAAAAACATCTGCAAAATAAGATTATCACAGCAATATTGATTTGAGTTTAAATTACTTCATAAACTTACTTGTAAAGACCGTGGAGAGACAGAAACTGATTGCAGATGAGTGGTTGGTTATACTCAGTGGTCTTTGTCCTGTAGCTAAACTTACACAGTTATTACAAAATTTGTCTAATTTTTAAATACATTTTTATTAAATTATATTTAATTAAATGAACATGGAGCCATCAAAACAAAAAATCATGGTTGAGCTTTCTGAGCCTGTATGTGTAGCGCTGTTGCAGGTCATGTGATCTGCTCATGATCATTTGTGGCCGGCTTGATGAGCGATCATTACCTGGTTATTGCTGCAAAGCTCCCATGAGCCTGCCCTTTCTCCTTGATCTCACGCTGAGGTGAAGAGATCTTGGTTGGAGCTGTATTTTTCTCATTTCTAAATGCATTCGCGGCATGATCTGCCAATCAGATCATTTCAGGTCTCATTGCTTCTGAATAGCAGAGCATATGTGACAGCGGGTCAGACGGGTGCTACACTGCATACAATTGTCGTACCAAGCCGACCTGCTCAAGGACTAGAATCAGGAGGAGAGGCCTTCCCCTGACGCAGCAGCTAAGCGTTGCCCGGTCTACAGTTTAGCTCTCTGGGCCACTGAATGCACAGTCAGTTAAATGCCTGGCCCACCTATGTCTGAGGACTGGCAGCGAGGCCAGAGCTCTACCGCCCATGCTCCTTTGCCCTTACGTTGCAGAACACAGGAGTGACACCATGCTGGTAAAAGAGGCAAGATGCCAAGGGCAGGCTTGCATGAGAGTGAGGAAGTAGCCCAGTCTCACTCCCTCCTTATTTATTGTCCTGCAGTGTTGCATAAACACTTAGATAGGCCTCAAATATTGGACCAGTAATGATTATGGAAGCATATTTTCCACCTACTCTTACGGTTCAGCGAGGGCTTATCAGCACATTGTGACAATCACATGAGCATTAAGGGTTGTGCTGCCACCCCAGATACTGGTTGTGTGTGGCTCCCTTATCAGCTCTATATAGAATAGCTGCACTGAGGTGTTGTAGCTTGTCATTGGCAAGTCCCCTTCAGCTGGCTGTTTGTCTGGTTGAACCAGTTGCAGCCAGCAATAATCTGTTGCACCTGGAGTTGCACCTTCACTATAGGGGGTCTAACATGTTTAACACGTCTAACAGGTTTTAACACTATAGAAAACTTCACATTCCTGAGGCATGGGTAGAGCAGGTCCCTAACGCTAGGGTATCCCCCTAACGCTAGGGTATCTTCCTGCTCTCCCAGAGCTCTATTAACGGGCCAGTAGCTTCAAGCGCTGTGGCAAGCTAACTTTAGGGCGAGTGTGGTATAGCACCCTGTATACACATTAGTTCCGGGTGGCTGAAGTCACCTGTTTACAAGCTCCCCTTGAAACTTTTGCTCCTCTGGTTTGTGTCCAGAGTAGTACCCTTATTTGTGTTACGGCTGGTCTTCTGCCCTGAACAGGTCGCGGGTAGAGTAGTACTCTGCTCCCCCTAGAGATCTAGCCTTTATGCAGCTGGCCCAGTGGCACACTTGGATTGTGTGCTGACACTAGTCTGGGTGAATCCTGTGTGGAATACCTCACTATGGTTTTCAGGGCTCTGTGTTTAGGCAATGTTGAGGTGTGTGGAACGTTCACAACAGAGGGTCTTTGCCTATTTCTAGAGCTTGGTCAAAGGCTATGTTTGAGTGGCTGAAGCCAATAATCTACTACCTCAAATGTCAGTCCTTAGGAGCCTCCGACTCCTGCGTTACAGAAGACTTTGCCGCAACAGGATCCAGCGGTTTTTATGAGGACCCAGTTGATCAACTGCTGCATCTCAGACAGGGTGATTCATCCATGGAGGATTATGTTTATCAGTTTTGTGCGCTAATAAATCAGGTGACACATTACGATAAATGGCTGTTTAAAGACCTGTTTCATTTTGGACTTTGAACCGATTAAGTCGCAATTAGCCAAGGAGGTGGAGAGACGTACCTTGAGGGACGTTTTGGACTGTGCGTTGGTGATGTGTGGTTCAGCATTCACTGTGGGTGATGTAGACGAGCCCGTTCCGGTGGTCCCAGCTGCGTTCCTTTCAGCCTCTGCCAGCGCCGCGGCCGGAGGATCCCTCTGCTTCTCCTCCGATCCGAGAATCCTGGCTTCTGCCTCAACCCATGGACCCTGCCGCTTCGCTCAGCCACCTAGCTCCCTCTTCTCCGCCCTGTCCCGTCACTCTGCCAGCTCCACCAAGCTCCTTCGTCCTCAGTACTCCGCTCCGGTCTGTCGTCGGCCTTCCTGCACCTCAGGATTCTGCTCCTCCAGCTGCACCTCGTCCCGCCATCCCTCCGGCTTGATCTGACTTCTCTATCCCTTCTGCTCCACCTTCGTCCCCCGTCGCACCGGCTCCACCGCGTCCCTCTGGATCCAGACCTCTGCTTCGCCGGTGAACCCCACTCCACTCTGGCCCTCCGGATCTTCGTCTTTGGATATCCCTTTGTCTGCCGCCTGCCTCGAACTTCGCCGGTGCCCCGATTCTGATTCTGGTTTTCCTCTGCCATTACTGTTTGCTGTTGTTTGACCTCTGCCTGTTTATTATTGTTTTAATAAAAACCTGCAAATGGATCCGCACGCCTCCGACTCCTGCATTACACTTATACTGGACCCCAAAGTGTCTTTCAATCTCAGCCCAGTTTTTGGTCTAATGTAATATTGTAAAAAGCGCTATATGAATAAAATTAAATTAAATTTGTCACTATTATGTCCAATGAAATAATGCATTGTACATCATTCTCTGCCCCTTTAACTCATGAAAAAAAATCACGAGTTAAAGGATATTAAGGATATCATAAATAGGTGATCAACTAATTGTCACTAAATTGTCACAAGGACTCAGAGGCATTGGGATCCATTTGCAGCTTTTATTCAAAATATCAAACAGGCAGAACCGGCAAACAGTAACAACAAGGGAAAGGCAAAGGGAAAACAGTAAACAGGCAGAGGTCGAGGCAGGCAGCAAACAATAAGAATTCAAAAGAAAGTCAAAAGGGTAATAACGTGAAATCCGATAACTCACAGGGAACCGCTCAGTAATAACAGCCAGAGCAAATCAAGACTTCGCAAATGGAAACTGGTTAGTTTTCGGGTGATGGTTCCCTCTGGTGGTGCGGAGGAGGCGGTACGGGAGCCTCCTCTGTTACAGAAATTCATCTTCATTTGACCTAT
Organism: Ambastaia sidthimunki; assembly: GCA_036877625.1. Classification (NCBI taxonomy): domain Eukaryota; kingdom Metazoa; phylum Chordata; class Actinopteri; order Cypriniformes; family Botiidae; genus Ambastaia; species Ambastaia sidthimunki. Next base: position 21,627 of record JAZGTK010002797.1, on the reverse strand, counting down.
TATGAAGCGAATAAGACAAAAATTTTAAGTCATTTTTTACCTCCTGATCACCTCAATCAGATTATAAAAATGGTAGTTCATTAAAAATAAACAAATTCAGTATAATTACTATTTTGGTTACTTTAGGAATTTTTATAATTGCATCTTAATCTTTATTAGTGTATGCTAAGAAAACAGTACTATTTTTAATCTAGCTAATGTTGTTAACAGAAAGAGACATCGGATTCCATAGTGTGCACACTAGACTGTGAATTATGCATGGGGCTGTCTGTGTGGGACACAGAAAAAACCTGGCCCTACTTTCCATAGTGCCTTGAAATTTGAAATGTGTGCCTCTGAGTGTGGCCTTGGTTGTGATGACACCGAATGAAAAGTTGTTGTTTGGTTATTATTGTCATTTGTACAGCTGCTTTGCAACAATGTACCTTGTGAAAAGCGCTTTATAAATAAACTTGAACTTGTTATTGTTATGACTTGTAATTTTCTTCTTTTAAATTAAAATAAGACAGAAATATTACTTATTGGACCAAACCCATGTAAACAAAAGCTTTCTGAATACAATTTTCAAATAGAAGGATAAAACATCACCTCATCCAATACAGTTAAAGACTTGGGCGTCATATTAGACAGTAATTTGTCTTTTGAAAATCCTGTGGCACAAAAACTGCCTTCTTTCACCATATAAACCATAGAATCTTATATGTTCCTGATGCAGGAAAGCTGGTTCTTGCTTTTATGATCTTTAGACTTCTAGGTGGCTGTTTAGCATCCTTAATAAGCAAGCTACAATTAGTCAAAAACCTTACCAGGTCTACTTAAACAGGTTAGCCTGGATGGGGTATAAGAGATTTGCGATAATACCATAAAATACACACAATGCACAAAATAATTGCAAAATATACATGATACAAATAAATGAACAATACACAATAAAAGAGACTGAAAGAGAATTGGAGACAAAGAAATAAAGAACTGAACTGAATCTTTGAGACTGTAATTATCATTTTGCTAAAAATAATATTAACAATTTACAAAACCGGACAAAGTTAAATGTCCGCAGTCCCCCAGTATGCACTCCTGGACTCTAGACTCTGGAAACCCCAGACCTGGACTTGGGCTCCGGGTCTGGAAACCCCGGACCTGGACTATGGAAACCCCGGACCTGGGCTCCGGGTCTGGAAACCCTGGACTTGGAACCGGACTGGCACTGGCTCTACCGGACTGGACCTGGAACCAGACTCTGGCACTGGCGCTACCAGACTGGACCTGGAACCGGACTCTAGCACTGGCGCTACCGAACTGGACCTGGAACCTGAAGGTCTGGACCTGGACCTGGAGCTCTGACTTGGCACTAGGCTCTGGAACACCCGGACTGGACTTGGCACTGGGCTCTGAAACACCCGCACTGGATTTGGCACTGGGCTCTGAAACACCCGCACTGGACTTGGCACTGGGCTCTGAAACACCCGCACTGGACTTGGCACTGGGCTCTGGAACACCCGGACTGGACTTGGCACTGGGCTCTGGAACACCCGGACTGGACTTGGCACTGGGCTCTGGAACACCCGGACTGGACTTGGCTCTGGAACACCCGGACTGGACTTGGCTCTGGAACACCCGGACTGGACTTGGAACCGGGCTCTGGCACTGGCTCTACCAGACTGGACCTGGAACCGGGCTCTGGCACTGGCTCTACCGGACTGGACCTGGAACCGGGCTCTGGCACTGGCTCTACCGGACTAGACCTGGAACCGGGCTCTGGCACTGGTGCTACCCGACTGGACCTGGAACCGGACTCTGGCGCTACCGGACTGGACCTGGAACCAGGACCTGAAACCAAGACCTGGAACCGGACTTTGGCACTGGTGCTACCGGACTGGACTTGGCACTGGGCTCTGAAACACCCACACTGGACTTTGCACTGGGCTTTGGAACACCCGCACTGGACTTGGCACTGGGCTCTGAAACACCCGCACTGGACTCTTGGCTCTTGGAGACTGGCAAAAACATGACTTGGCTCTTGGAGACCGGCAGAGACGTGCAAGGGGGTTTTTGTGGCCGCCATTTCATGAAAGGAATCCGCTATCGAATTAGTGAGTGTGGAGTCACATTCCTCCGTGACACCCACAGTGAATGCAGGAGCAGTCCACAGAACATAATCCAAAAAACAACCCAATGATGAACACGGAGCCTTGTAAATAACTTTTGATTTTAACAGCTGATTAAGGCCAATCGCAGAAAAATTTACATGCATTAACATGCAGTCCGATAATTCGGACTTATCAGCCAGAGCCAGATATTCCGCAACATAGCACTCAAGTGATCGTGTGCCCTGCTTGAGTGCTGGTAACAAGAATGCAATGTCCATACCTGGCAAATGTTCATTGAAACAGCCACTGAATCCTTGTTTTGGCGAAGACTTCTGTAACAAAACGCAGGAGAGGCGCGATCCATATGCAGCATTTTATTTAAGAATAGTCATACATACAAAGATCAAGCCAGCAAACAGGGATATCGGAGGCAGAGCAGATCATAAACAATAACCAGGAAGAGGTCGGGGCAGGCAGCAGACAAGGAATAAACAGTAAACAGGCAAGGGTCGAGGCAGACAACAAACAAAAGAGTAATCCAGAAACAGGCAAGGGTCGGGGCAGGCAGCAAACAAAAGATTAATCCAGTGAACAGTCCAGATAACAACAAGAATCAACACAGGGAAAACACTCAGAATGTTTGCTGGGCAAAACAAGACTTCACAATCAGTAAGTGAGTAACTGCAGTTTATATAATGTCCATAATTAATGAAACTGGGAACAGGTGCATGATGAGAGGGAAGTGGTCAGGTATGATGGCTGCTGGGAAATGTAGTTTCTGAGATAAGTCCAGTTCTAAACAGAGTCTCCCTCTAGTGGCAGAAGAGGGGAGGTGAGGGAGCCTTCTCTGTAACATCAACCAGGGGGGCCAGTTCTTCTCTGGCACGTAAAAGAGGTGGCGGCAAAAGCAAATGTTACTATTTGCAGCTATAACATCTCACTATTATGACAGAGCAGGGAACAAATATAGAATTAAGCTAGTTTAGGGGTTGATAAGTATGTTAATAGGAAGATTTGTATGAAGTCCATCATACTTTCATTGATCTGTCTCTGGTCGTCTGATCCCGTCTCCGCCACCATCCGGCCCCGACAAAGCTGACTACAGGACCTTGGGGAAATGAAACACAGACAGACTTAGTGAGAGCCAGCACATCTGTTCTAATTGTAAGTGTTCCCGGTTCCAATTTACCTAATTAATGCAGCCTAACAATCCCTTAAGGGATTTATAAGGGAGTTATAAGGGAGTTATAAATCCATAGGACTATGTGTAGGCTGGATTAAAGAGGTGAGTCTTTAATCTAGATTTAAACTGACATAATGTATCTGCCTCCCAGACAACGCTGGGTAGACTGTTCCAGAGTTTGGGTGCCAAATATAGAAAAAGATCTACCATCCGCGGTTGATTTTGAAATTTTTGGTATTATCAGCTGGCCAGAATTCTCTGATTGCAGTGAACGTGAAGGACTGTAATAAGAGAGGAGCTCACTCAGGTACTGAGGAGCTAAACCATTCAGGGCCTTGTAGGTGATCAGCAGAATTTTAAAGTTTATACAATATTTCGTAGGTTTTGACGGTGCAGTTTTGACAGAACCAGGCTAATGTGGTCATACTTGTTCGTTCTCGTAAGGACTGTGCTGAATTTTGGACTAGTTGGAGTTTTTAAATTAAACCTGCAGGGCAGCCACCTAATAAGGCATTGCAATAATCAATGCATTAATTAATTTTTGTGGGTTTGACATAGAGAGCATGTGTCGTAGTTTAGATATATTTTTAAGGCGAAAAATGCAGTTTTACGGATATTGGAAATGTGGTTTTTAAAGGACATATTGCTATTGAAATAGACACCCACATTCTTAGCTGATGTAGCAGGCTTTTAAGAGCAGCCATCAAGGCTAAAACAGTATTCTAGGTTGTTCCGTGTGGAAGATTTTGGTCCAATAATTAAAACTTCTGTTTTGTCTAAATTTAGTAGTAGAAAGTTGCTAGTCATCCAAGTTTTAATATCGAATATACATTCTGTTAGTTTGATGAAGTTATTTGTCTCGTTCGGCCTCAAAGAAATGTACAGCTGAGTATCATCAGCATAACAATGAAAATTAACTCCATGTCTCTTAATAATTGCTCCCAGAGGTAGCATGTAGAGGGAGCACAGTAAAGGCCCAAGCACTGAGCCCTGTGGCACTCCATACTGAACTTGTGATTGATATAACAGCTTTTCATTCACAGCAACAAACTGGATTCGGTCAGATAAATATTATTTGAACCATGCCAGTGCAGTTCTCATACAAAGTCTGTGTGTCTTTTTTTTCCCCCAAGGTCCTCTAGTCAGCAGGATCCAGACTTTATCCATACCAGATGGTGGGGAGATGGGATGGGATAACTCCCGAGAGAACGACCCAGCTCTAGTTTAACCTGACACTAGTCCCATTTCTGGGTCAGCTAGATAATCATCCTCATGCCAATTTAAGGAGATTACAGCCATAATCTGGATCACCCAAAAGCAGTGGGATTGTGATGGATTTATTGAACTTCCCATTATCTATTTATGTATCTCTGGCTTAGTAAGATTTTTCATTTATACATCACTACAGTCCCCCTGTTGGCTTGCTTACTGGAAGACTACTGAGATTAGCTTAGATCATTTGCTTAGGATAATGTTTTGTACATTGTGTTTTTAATTTTCTTCCTTTTTTCATAATTTGTTTTTAAATTCATTTTGAAATAAATGTATTTTATTTCACTGTTAAATATCTTTGGATATTTTTACAGACATTTGTATGGCTGCTTTGTAACTATGTGCCATTGTGAAAAGCGCTATATAAGTATACTTGAACTGTCGCCATCTCTGTATCATTCCTCAGTCTCAGGATTCACAAGAGGTACTCAGTCATGGAGAAATAAATTTATTGAAAATAAACAATCACAGGGTAAACAAAACAATAAACAATAAACAAAACAGTAAACAATCACAGAGTCCAATATGAATGGTGGCAAAGTGACCAAAGTCCAGGATGATAACAGCAGCATGGGACAAGGACCGGGGCAGAGATGGAAGCCAGACCAACCACGACCGGCGTACAAGGCCAACCGGAGACCCAGATAATGGCAGCACAGATTCCAGCACAGGAATCAGCAATGGACGGCTGATGCCAGAACCAGCAAATGAGGCCCACTAGGTCCCCGGTAGTATTCGGTAGTACAAAATCAGACCTTTAGTTAATCTAAAATAAATCAGTATTATAATGTTTCTGTCCTTAACCAAAAAAGTTATGAATTTGGCAGATTTGGCCCTCCTGGTTGAACCTGCTTTCTTATAAGGTTTTTTCTCCATCCATACATCATTAGAGTTTTGGTTCTTTGCCACTGTCGCCCTGTTGGCTTGCTGAAATTCAGAAAAGTGTGAATTTTTTCTTCAAACAAGTCTATATAACTAAACTGTTATATTTTTCCATATGAATTAAAGCAAACCTGTTACATAGTTTTAACAGCGTAGTTTAAAGAAACACTGCTGAAACAGCAGGGTTTAATGAAACTAAAGTAATTTATTCTTTACCCTTATACTAGACTAAAATAAAAAGGTAATAAGAATGGTGTACAAGGCCCAAGCCCATTTCTAAGCCTGAAACATCTGGAACTCTCACCAACATAAATAACCTTTTATTTCTGGAAACGCTTATAAAGAATAATAGCTACACAGAGGCCCTTGACAAAAGTCTTTTGTCAGTTATTTCCCGTGGCAGATGCAGTGATCACACGTTTCTGCCTCAAACACCTTTTCACAGAGGCCGAAGAACTTAGCAATTATCTGTCCTTTGTGCCTTTGCACAAACAGAAGGAAAGGAAATTAACAGTGAATAGTAGAATAATTGCTATAGGCAAAGCTTCTCATAACAACAGGAAAGAAAATCTATTGTTCTACATCATTTTGTTTTTCTGACAATACGTTTTTGTAAATAGATTAGGGAAGTGATAAGAGAAAATACTGTATATTTTAAATCAAATGTAAATCAAATGCTCTCATTTTTGTTATCTCAGATACTGTAAATCACAGTATAATCATGTATAAAGTACACATTTGTAAAATATACCCTCCTGAAACTTAGTTATTTTTGTTTAAAAGTTGTAACAATGTGGTGCAAACAAGAATGAAAAAAACAGTGTTTAATACATTTAAGACAGCAATAAATAGGCACAGGCACAGATCATAAGGAGCTGACCAACATAAAGAGACAAATGTCAACTTTAGACAACAAACACTAAAAATCACTGTAAATTATTATTAGTAATAATAATAATAAATTATTCTTATTAATAGACAGATTAATCAGGAAAACAAGACAAGATGGGTCGCGGGACAGCATGGAAAGGACTACAATAGGAACTAAAACAAAACTACAACAGGAAGTGAAAACTATCAAATAGGATTCCAAAGAACGTAAAATAAACAAAAAAATAATAATGAGGGTACAGAAAATAATTAACAAAAAAAAACAATAAATACTATACCAATAAAACAAAACTACTACCTGTCTGTATATCTGGGTATTTTACTAACAGATGTTGAAATGGCAACATTTGGAATTATTGATAATGTTTATCGACCTTTGTTTATTGATGTAACCCAACACCAATAATTAGTGTGGAGGCAGGACAATGGCTAATTTATACAATGGCATTTAAAAATAACTAATGAGACAGACACAAAATGTGTGGATTGATGTGTAAAAGAACACAATATTTACCCAATATTGTGTACATTTTGACAGTCACAAGAGGAGTTTCTTCATTAAGACCATCCGCCTCCATCAATGAGAAACATTTCACATGATCAATACCAATTCTTTGATCATAGATCAAAATCATCCAGTGAGAGGGGTTTGTATGAACGTAGTACTGTGTATGATGTGGAGTGGATCCTGCACCCCTGGGTCTAAAGTCTGTGCTGGTCTCTGATGCATTCTTTGCTTCCAGATCTCTTTATAGCAAATAATGCTTAGCACTCCACCACCCACCTTAAGCAGTGCTGTGCCCACCCATCCAGTGACGATCGCTGCTCCACACTCCCGTGTAAGAGAAACACTTAAGTCCATATCTTTCTCTGTTAAATATGTAGCCCAGGAGAGCACCACTAGTAAGAGCAGCCCATCTATTACAAATGCCGTCCCAGAAGCTGCTTTAAATTGAACATTCTTGGGATATCTTATCCACCCTACAGGGTAAACTGCCATAGCAATAAATCCCACTCCTATGGATATGACAAGAAGGATTTTCCAGGTGGTGAAATGCTCAGTTAGAGACAGGAGAGACTGATAGAAGGTGCAATGCAAGCTGCCAGTGCTCTGATGTTGCCAGTTTAGCCACACTCCATCCCAGTATAGTGGAAGTGTCGTAGTAGTGTTGTCAACCGTTCCACTTACATTCCACATGGGCAGGAATCTTGTGAGAATAGAGCAAAACCAGCCTGCACTAGCCAGTCCAAAACCAGCAAGCTCAATTTTAATATCCATGTTTGTGTCTATGCAGTGGAGCTGAGCAGAACCATCTGATTGTGTGGGAACCAGCTGTACTGCATTCCAGCTGTGGGTGGAGGGACACAGTGATGATCCTTTTGTGTTTGTACCATGGTTTCAAAACAATTTCTGTTTCCTCACACGATCAACAATGAAGACTGATCTGTGGAATCCACATGCCTAATCAATGTAAGTACTGTATTGACAGGGTCACTTCCCCAATTCAAAAGAACTCCAGAATTGTGCGTAATACTTGTTAGTAACTTTAAATTCAAAACAATGCAACTCAGGCTCAAACATTAAGACAGGCCCTCTGCACCTTTTCATTTTGCTTTTAGTTGTGTCCTATGAATTATGGTTCGTTTGGAAGGAAATTTTTCCAAAACTTTTTATTATTTCTGACAGGGTGCCAATAGATCGAGTTTGCCTGCTTGAACACAATACATTAATCAAAAGCTAAAATCTCCACGGGTAGTCCTAATCACAACAATTTTTTCATTTTTTCGATCCAAAGGTTTATGCTTAAACCTTAATATACATATACCATAATATACCATTATATGTTTTAATTTGTAATACATATTAAATTAATATTATTAAATATTAAATCACATTTTTAAAAGATTAATAGGACTGGTTTCAAAACATTTCCCTTTCTCTTTCCATTAATGCTCACATCTACAGTATAGTATCAAAAAAGAGGACATGTTATATAAATTAAATTCCAGTTGCTGTCTTTCCTGTTGTTGGAGGCTGCTTTCTGTCTGCTTTTTGTATGTAAATGTAAATGTTTATGTACTACTGTTACGTCCCCTGTGAACTGTCCTTTTGGTTTAGTTCTGTTTTCCCCCCATAATCTGTCTGTTTGGTTTCTCCCCATGTTTATGCCCATATTTGGTTTTTCCTGTTCTTGTTTAGTTTAATTCCCTTCACCTGTCTGTTTTTGATTGTATTCCTATTTAAGTTGGTTTCTTTCTAGCATTCTTTTATCATTATGTTGTGTGAGTGTTCCTAGTTTCTTAGTTCCATGTATCCGGTTTTGTTTTATATATTAAACACGTTTGAAAAATATTCGACGTTGTAATCTCTTCTTCGCTCCAGAAGCCCGCACGAACGCGCGCGCGCGTGCGTAATAACTACATTCTGCACATTTTTTACTTATTTAAAAGCATACAAAATATGTTCAACTCTCTAACCTGTATCACCAATAAACAAGGATTAAAGGTGTTCTTATTCTCACATATTTTGTAATTATGCTTGTTATATCTAATGTAGTTAATAAAATAAGCTAGCTAAAGTTGTTATTGGTACTATTGTCAATAGCCTAGTCTGATGCCTGTGATACCTTAAATGTGGTAAATTATTACTTGTATTAATTTATGTAATATATGTATGTTATGTATGTCAAGTGTTGCATTTGTACATGTTTTATATTATTATCTGTGTAAGTTCAAGCTAAAAAAATGTGTGGTGTTGTGCGTACGGACTAGGACATGTTGGCCCCTAAGGTGTGGGATAAAGTGCTTCAGAGCCAGAAACACCATCCTCATTTCAGGCAGTTTATGATGAGAGATGAGAGTACTCCTATTGACCACAGACTGGGTGGCCATCTAGAACCACACCCCATCCTGTGTGGGAAGTGCCCGCCTGTGATGTTATACCAATCCTAGAGTGGGACCCAAGGTGGTCTGAGCCACATAGAAAAGGTATAAAGCCCTCTGTGCATAACCCTTACCACAGGAGAAAGCATACTTTTCTTGGGGTTAAGTGTCAGCCCTAAGCACCTCATATGGGCCAACATGACATCTCGGGCTATCATAGTCTTTGGGCATCAACATATTGAATCTCTATGTTCTTAACAGACAAGGGGACAAACAGGGCAGAAGCTTCCATGCTGCTAGAAAGTCTGAGAGAGGTACCATATTGTCTATCCAGTCTCCTGAAAGAGTGGACTGGCAAGAGAAGCCTGGACAGATAAATTGTCTGGGACTTCTACCCCCGAAACACCTGAGATGGCGGGGAAAGTAGAAGCTTCTGCTGGGGGCTCTGAGAGGGGTTTGGCATGAGATGTTGTGCACAGGGACCCCCCTTGGTGGGGCTAGCCCCCAGTATGCTGCTGGCATCAGGTGTCTTTTTTCTTTGCAGCCTTTAAGGATATTATGGTCCTCAGAATCTCCTCTGCAGCTGTGAGGCCTGCATATGCTGCGCAGTCCCTTTAGATCTCTAAGTGAGAGCTCAAGCAGCAACAGTGGCCTTCTGCTACTGTCTATAGGCAGCAGATTTAGAAGAAAAAGAAGAGGTGGATGGACCACCTGATGGCACAGCAGCCTGACCACAGAGCTCCTTGAACACCTCCAATTGCTTTTTAGCCTCCCGGTGTCTGACGATGACGGAGCTCACTGCGTTGCCAAACAGACCATAACGAGCAACAAGGTCATCCAAGGAAATATTTATCTCTTTCCTGTATACCCAAAAGGTTGCCTCTCCGTAACCATCAAAGCAGCCATAGAATGGCCGATGTACCTGGCTGTCTGCTTATTGGCACGGAGGGCAAGATCTGTGGCTCCTGGGATCCGTTCTTTGTAGGTCGCTAACTCAGTTAGCTGGATTTGATTGTTGACGATTTGGCATGATCTTGGATTATTTGGTTCTTCGATGCTCATCCTGAAGTTGTTGTCATAGCAACGGGTTGGTAAATTTAAACCTGCTCAGGAGCAGGCTTATTTCATGTAAACAGGATTAGATCACGGCTTTATAAGCGGAGGTGATATGGGAAGCCCGTTGCAGCCCATGTCTTGCCCGTTTTTATGAGAGCAACCTGTTGCGGAAGGTGCGAGGATAATTCGCAGCGCTTTTAGAATTAATCGCGTTTTGCAAGACAGACAGGATCCTTTTTGAAAGATATCGCTTTTTACATGAGAGTGTCATTTACATAATTAAATTGTTGGAACCTCATATTAAAAGTTCGACTTGTCGGAGTAGGGCTTTAAAAACAGCACAAACTGTGTGCATCGCGTTGAGATTCTTTGCGAGTGGCACTTTCCTTTACACTATTGGAGATGCGGAGAACTTGGCCAAAAGTGCTGTCTGTCGTGCCATTTACAAAGTTTACTTGGCCTTAAGCAGTTTTTAGGGGTTTTTGTGGTCTTTCTCAGCCACTTACGACCCCAAGTTGTAAAACAGAGCTTTTTCTCCATTGCAGGTACATTCTAAATGTTAATGAAAATCATGTGAATGAGACCACGCCAGCAAATATGAAATGATTGTCCCCCAGGCTTTCCTAATGTGATGTCAAGCTCACCATTTTATACACACTTATTCTGGGCCTAACACAACTGCATTTTACCATTGTACAGGTGACTACGATGGGATCCTGCTTGGGGACAGGGGCTATACCTGTAGGTAGTATTTTATGACCCCATTCCCTGACCCCAACCCTGGGCCACAAACCCGTTACAATGCAGCTCTAGCCAGGACAAGGATATGCATTGAAATGACCTTTGGGCAACTAAAGGAAGATTTCAGTGTCTGAAAAGTTTGAGGGTTTCACCTGACAGGGCATGCAACATAGTCGCATGTGCTGTATTACACAACATTGCCACCATTAGAAAGGAGAGGACCCCTGTGTTGGAGGTGCAGCCTGATGATGACCTTCAGCCAGTGCACTTGGACCAACCTAGTGGCAGAGCTGCATGGGATAGGATTGTGAAGCACTATTTTTGAGATTTAAAAGAAAATGCCAAATATGGTTTGTCATCTTTTGCCTGCAAAGACAGATATTGTTATGCAAGGTCAACAGCAGTGCTCTGTGTGAAATGGTGTTTTAGCACCTCTATTTCTAGTGCAATTTTCTTCTTCATTAGCTGTTAGATCTCTATTTCTCCCCTCATTTTTTTTTTTAATTCCAAATATAAAGGAAACGGATGTCACCCGGTGTCATTTGCAGAGAAAATAAATTGAACTCTCAAACTGTAACATAACACAGACTCACAGATGAGTGAAATAATTACAGGTTTATTGAAATAATGCAGGTAAGTAAACTGGAATAACTGAACAGGTGAGTAATGCAGACTTTTGTTGATGGTAAGGACCGGACTGAGATGATAATGGAGGTTTCTTTGTTCTTTCTTTTCGTAGGATGGCGAAGGATGGCGGAGAGCGGGGAAACCAGGAGAACAGACGAGCACACACCTCAGTGTTGCAGGAGCCTTGACTGGGGAACACAGGTAAGTAACACAGGTTAGTATATGACTTTGTAAATTGCATACGATACCAGGGGGTGTCTGTAACGTGTTGATGAGACAGGAAAGTAAATGTGACTGAGGTGTGTGTTTATGAATGGTGGATGATGACTGGGGTGATGAGGAACAGGTGCGGGTGATTAGAACTCTGGTGAGAGGGAATGTTGTGATTGGTTAGGGAGAGAGCCTGACTGATCCGTGACACAAACATGCCTACAAAAAAAAACAAAAAAACAACACTGTCCATCTAACTTCTGTATCACTTCTCTGTGCAGACTCCCTCTCTGCAGGCCTCTCTGCAAATGTGTACTCCTGCAACTCATATTGCAGTCAAAAATAGAAAGTACATTAGTTGATACACTAACATTTATAATGTGTATTATATAGTGTGTTTTTATGTGTAGTTATGCACTAACAGGTATTTAGTGCTAACATGCTCATCTGAGAGGGTTTCTTTACTGTCCTGTGCAAAGACAATAAATGGTATGACAAAGTGATACACTGTTTTCACTATTGATGTAAAAAAACAAAGTACAACAAGTCCAATTACTGCACATGCTTTAGCCACCACTTGCATGGGAACAGGTAAAAGTGTTGGTGTCTTTTCTCAGATGTGTCTTTTGATCTCAGATGTAATAAGCGACGTATGAAGAACGGGCCCCAGGTAATCCAAAACAGTAACAAAAGGCATAGTGTTGGCAACACAATGAAATACAAAGATTAGGCAAAGACATGAGACAGGGTTTAAATACACTGACAGGGAGACAATGAGGTACAGGGGCCCGTTCTTTGTACGTCGCTTATTGCATCCGAGATCAAAAGATACATCCGAGATAATATGAGCCAGCTAATCATTATCTGGCTAATTAGATTCTTCGAACACACCTGTTGTTGATGATTAGTATGGCTAAATTAGAAAACACTAATCAGCAACACTGCTATTGGTTGTCCGCAATGGCTTAAGAGCATGCCCACTTTTTCTCAGCGACAGAACAAGAACTTTTAATGGAGGGCTATGGCGAGTTCAAAAACGTCAGGGAACACCTCAAAGGCTGCAAAAACCAGGAGAGAGCGCTGGCAAAAAGTTGCAGACAAATTAAATGCGTAAGTAGTGACGGTGTTAGATGTATTTATCACTAATTACTGTATATATTATGTACTCTTCTTTTTTTCATAATTACTTTAATCTTTTATATTAGAGCCACCACGAGACCCACTAGAACTTGGGAGCAAGTAAAGGTGAAATATAAGAATATTCTACAAAATGGTAATATTAACTACATACAGTATACCGTTCTTAGTCTTTTTTTAAAAGTGATGTACTTGTTTGTTTATATCAGCAACTAGGAAAAATGCAAAGCAAAAGAAAACAGGCAGTGGTCCTGCACCCCCACGTCAGAAGAGCTGGCCCTTGGTTTAAATGTGAACCAAACTAATGTTCAGGGCATCCCTGGGGGCAGCTCTTCCTTAGACCCACAGCCGGGGACCAGTAGCAGCAGCACCTTTATTACTGGTAAAGAGGCTTTTAATTCTCTTTGTGTACTGTAAAATAATTAGTTGCTACCTTGCAATTGGTGTAATCCAAATGTCAGCTACACTTATTTCAACTGTTAAATCTTGTGTAGTGAAACCGTATTTGTCTTGTCTGTGTTTTTTTTTAAATCTCAAAAATAGTGCTCCATAATCCTATCCCATGCAGCTCTGCCACTAGGTTGGTCCAAGTGCACTGGCTGGAGGTCATCATCAGGCTGCACCTCTACCACAGGGGTCCTCTCCTTTCTAATGTTGGCAATGTTGTGTAATACAGCACATGCAACAATGTTGCATGCCCTGTCAGGTGCAACCCTCAGACTTTTCAGACACTGAAATCTTTACTTTAGTTGCCCAAAGGTCATTTCAATGCCCAGCCTGGAATTACCCCACAGTTCCCAAAACCTCCAAGCACTAGAAGCCTAAAGCCCAGGCAAAGTACACCATCAAGCACGAGTAAAATGGCCTGCAGCAAGCAAGAAGAGGGAGTGGAAACAGTTTGAAGAAGATGTTACCCAAATAATATCAAACATGTGGAAGGGTAATGCCAACAGTCGTCTTCAAGCCGTGACTACAGTTATCATGAGTTATGGAGCAGAATGGCTTGGACAAGATGATGAAAAGATCAGTAAAACTTCATACATCAAGAACCGGAGAGCAGAAAGAATTCACCAACTTCAGCAGGAACTTTGCACTCTTAAAAAGGAATACAAAACTGTTGAAGAGGAGAAGTCCCTTTATGACACCTTGCATGACCCCTATAGGGATCTGGACCTAGAACAACAAAAAGCCCTTCTCGATCCACCAGCTCCAAAGGTTGAGTTTAAAATGAGGGAGCCCAGCTGGAAAGAAGTTCAGGAGGTAGTGAGGGCAGCAAGAAGCAGTTCAGCCCCAGGAGTGGAGTGCCTTATGCTGCGTTCACACCAGACGCAAATTACGCAAATAATTTGCGCTATTCATGCATAATTGGACACTTGAACATTTTGAGTTTATTCGCTTCATTCGCGTGTGAAATTTACTTCACAACAAACGCGGATTTCTGTCATGGGAGGGGCTTCAGCCAGGCAGCTCCAGTCTCCAATCACTAATCTCTATCTTAATCATGTCACTACTAGAGCAAAATGCTCAATTTGCGTCATTCCCGCTATTCGCGCCACAGAATGTCTATTCGTGTCTCAGCATTGACTTAACATGTAAATTATTCACTCTTAACGCTTCATTCGCGTCTGGTGTGAACACACCGTTATAAAGTCTACTTTACTACTACTGCAGTTACTCTGGAATCTCTTGCGAGCAATATGGCGCAGGGGGATTATAGCAAGCCAGTGGAGATATGCTGAAGGCATTTGGATACCTAAGGAAAAGAACTCTAGAGACATTGAGCAATTTAGGTCCATCTTGCTGCTGAGTGTTGAAGGCAAAATCTTCTTTAGTGTACTATTTAGGTAAATGACCGACTTTCTGCTCAAGAATGATTACACTTATACATTAGTACAGAAAGGAGGAACTCCCGGGATGCCTGGCTGTTTGGAGCACACTGGAGTATTTACCCAGCTGATCAGATAGGCACAGGAGAACAAAGGAGACCTGGTTGTGCTGTGGCTAGACTTGGCCAATGCATATGGACCCATAACACACAAGCTAGTAGAGGTTGCTCAATAAAGTTGATAAATCTGGCCTGCCTGGAAAGTTTAAGTGCTGGATATACTAGCATGCCATTTTACCACGAATTCTATGGCCCCTGCTGGTATATGAAGTGCCAATTACATCAGTTAAGCTGATGGAGAGGAAAGATAACAGCTACTTCCGTAGATGGCTCGTTCTACCACACAGTTTGAGCATGACAGCCCTGTATGGGAAGAAAAATAACTTGCAGCTCCCTTTTAGTAGCATCACAGAGGAACTTATGGTGTCTAAAGAAGCAATGCAGTACAAAGACTCAAACTATCCCAATGTATCAGCAGCTGGCATTGAGGTCCGTACAGGCAGAAGTTGGAGAGCCTGAAGGGAGCTGGAGGCAGCAGAGTCCAGCCTAAGGCACAAGGCACTGGTGGGAGCAGTGGAGTGTGGAAGAGCAGGGATTGGCAGCTTCCCAATGGTGAATTACAGCCAAGCACAGGGCAAGGAAAGGCGAAAGCTGGTGCAGGAGGAGGTGAGGGCAATGGCGGAGGACAATCGTATCAGCAAGGTGGCAGGCATGAGGCAAAAAGGGGCATGGCTGAGATGGGAAGGAGCAATGGAACGGAGGGTAACATGGTCTGACATCGGCACGCAGATCCACAGTGCATTAAATTAGTAATCTAAGGGCTTCCGGTTATGGCCGCCACAGAGTAAGACACGGAAAGCACAGCTCCCAATAAGAACCCTGTTTATAATGCTCTAACTTGAGTATAGCGCGGCTACATTGACATTTTTCATCAGCTTAAACTGGGTAGACATCGCTGAACAGTTTTTGAGGATGCCAGCTAAGGAATTCCCCAAGAATATATAGAAATGCCTACCAAAGCAACCTCTGCATTAGCATTAGTGGTTAACTCAACTTCCCCTCCTGAATGGTTCCAGGCAGAACTCGAGAAAGGCTTCACGAAAATTCAAACCATGATGGAAGGACGTGTTTGTGAAATTCAGGACTCTGTAGACAAAGTACACAGTGACCTTCAAGAAACTAGACAAAAACTAACCGAACTGGAATCCCATCAGGACGGATTTTAAGAAGCCATTGTAAATATGCGTGAGGACATTGCAGAGGGTAAAAACATGCAGAGTATGAAATTCTCACTCTAAAAGATAAGATCGATGATCTTGAAAACCACTCCAGACGCAAAAATTTATGACTTGTTGGCTTTACTGAGTGGGTTGAGGGGAAAGATTCAGTGTCATTTATGGAGGAATGGATCCCTAAAATCATCGGAGCTGGCCAGGAGCACACCTTGAAAATTGAATGAGCACACCGTACTCTTCAGCGCCGGCCGGCAAAGCATGAAATTAATGATTAATGATTAAACTGCTTTGCTTCAGAGACACTGTCTCTATACTATATCCGGCACAGGAGAAAAAGGAACTCACATATGGCAACTCAAACATTATGATTTTCCGGGACATGTCAATGGCCCTCTACAAAAAGAAGCGTTCACACCGCTCAGAAAACAGCTCAGGGATCATAATATTTCTTACAGCATGCAATACCCAGTCACTCTGAGGATCGATCTTCCTCAGGGTTCACAATCTTTTGGATCCAAAGATGCTTCTGAGGTTTACTTAAAAGCTCATCACCCGACACTTTTGCTGCCAGCGAGTTCATAGTGAGAATGTAGGCTATTGGATCCGTTCAGTGGACTTGGACTTTGCTTAATCATCAAAATGGACAATGCTGAAACTTTTAACTTTGTTGTTTTGACATTCTACTAAGGTATCTGACTTCGTTTTGATATGTTACTGGTGAGCCAATAACGTCTGTACCTACTTTATGCTGATTTACTTCAGCCTGTATTTGTCACTAATTACTCATTTGTTAAATGCGGGAAGATGTAGCTTGAAATTGTACATGTTCGGTACACAACATTACGCAAGTGTTAAGTATACTATTGGTTCATGGAGAAAGTGTTTGAGGGTGGGTAGGGAGGTTGTGTCACACTAATTTATCTCTTTATTTTAGTTACCTTTTTTCTGTTGACCAATAGCTGATAGAGTTAAATGTACATATCTGTCCTGGAATGTTAATGGGATTATTAACAACCTAAAAAGAAAGAAAATATTACTGTTTTTAAAACAGAATAAGACTGACATTGCTCTTTTACAAGAGACGCATATGATTCATAGGAAGATCATCGTAAGCTATCCCATCAGTGGCCTGGACAAGCATTTTTTGCTTCATATAGCTCTTATTCAAGAGGGGTTGCTATTTTGAGAAATCTGAGAGTCCCTTTTGTTTTGGAACACATGGTCAAGGATAACCACAGACAATTAATTATTCTTAAAGGATATATTGCTTCAGAGAACGTTACAATAGCAAATGTGTATGCCCCCAATTATGATGAGCTTATGACAGATACATATAATTTGGATATGGTGATTGCAGTGCGTTTCCCCCTGCTTTATGAGGGAGACACACTCTTTTCAGCAGATACAACAGAAATTTAACATCCCTTCTAAGTTTTTCTTTAAGTACCTCCAAGTTAGGCACTACATACAGACCCAACAAGGAGGCTGTTTATTAAATCTCTCTCTATCACCCCTAGAAACCATTTTATCTGTTAATAAAAACCCTAAGGGACTGGTCTCATTTATCTATGACAGGCTGCACCAATTGGAGATGGATCATTCTGGCAATGTTAAATCTAAAAGGGAAAAAGACCTGGGGTACTTGTTTAGTGAAGATGAATGGGAAATTTGTGAGAATGCTCAGGCTTTGTCTCTCAGTAGCTGGCATAAACTTATCCAATTTAATGTGATACACAGAGTATATTATACCTCAGTAAGACTGCACAACTTTAAAAGTACATACTCAGAGTTTTGCGAACTAAAATTTCCAGCACACATCGTAGTAACATCCTTGCAACCTGACATTGTCATTCTGTCTGAGGTTTCAAAACAGCTTGCTTTGATAAAATTGACTGTGTCCTGGGAAGATCGAATGGAAGAAGCATTCAAAAGGAAAAGTGCCAAGTACAGGGGGCAGTTGTGGTCTACTGGTTAAGGAGTCTGGCTCGTAATCAGTAGGTTGCTGGTTCGATTCCAGCACCAGCAGGTAGCAACTGAAGTGCCCTTGAGCAAGGCACCTAACCCCTGATTGCTCCCTGGGTGCTGCAGGGATAGCTGCCCACTGCTCCGGGTGTGTTCAGTGATCTGTGGCCAAATGCTGCTGGGACGCATGTCGGGGCTTGATCACCCCCGGCTGTGTCACCTGATTGAGGGTGTATGATGTTGAAAGACCCGAAACACCTGAGGAAACCAGGAACATCACTGATGATGTGTCCCAGTGTATCCGTAGGATGTATCTTACACCTTTCAATGCGTGCCTTTGTCCTGGCTAGTAAAAAATACTGCCTACAGGCATAGCCCCTGTCTCCAAGCAGGATCCCATCGTAGTCACCTGTACAATGGTAAAATGCAGTTATGTTAGGCCCAGAATAAGTGTGTGTAAAATGGTGAGCTTGACATTAATATTTTCCTTACATTCAAATAATGTGCAATAATGTCTCTGAAAATTTGTGAGTCATGTACAGATCCTGGCCATTTGGCTTTCAAATTTGTGATATGGCACATAGTCACACACCATCTAAGACATTTTAGTCAATCAACTGCACACTTATGGAATACATTCTTGTATATATTACCAATCTAAAATATTAGGAATAGTAATAGTACTTCACCTGCACATTTATACTGTGAACCCCCTTTCGATTTACAAAATCCCCTTCACTGGGGCCTGGTGGGATCTTGATATGAATGTGTGTGCAGTCTATGGCACCAATTGCATTAGGAAAGCCTTGGAGACAATCAATTAATATTTACTGGCATGGTCTCATTCACATGATTTTAATTAACAAGTAGAATGTACCTGCAATGGCGAAAAAGCTCTGTTTTACAACTTGGGGTCGTAAGTGGCTGAGAAAGACCACAAAAACCCCTAAAAACTGCTTGAGGCCAAGTAAACTTTGTAAATGGCACGACAGACAGCACTTTTGGCCAAGTTCTCCGCATCTCCAATAGTGTAAAGGAAAGTGCCACTTGCAAAGAATCTCAGCGCGATGCACACAGTCTGTGCTATTGTTAAAGCCCTACTCTGACGAGTCGAACTTTTAATATGAGGTTCCAAATTAACAAATTAATTCCATAAAAATAATTAACAAATTAGTTCCATAATTAACAAATTAATTATGTAAATTACACCCTCACGTAAAAAACGATATCTTTCATTATAAAAAGTGCACTATCGCACTGCGCTAATGGATCCGATCTGTCTCGCAAAACTCGATTAATTCTAAAAGCTCTGCGAATTATCCTCGCACCTTCCGCAACAGGTTTCTCTCGTAAAAACTGGCAAGACATGGGCTGCAACAGGCTTCCTGTATCATCTCCGCTTATAAAGCCGCAATCTTATCCTGTTTATATGAAAAAAGCCTGAGGTTTAAGCTTACCGACCCGTTGCTATGACAACAACTTCAGGACGAGCGTCGAAGAACCAAATAATCCGAGATCATGCCAAATCGTCAACAATCAAATCCAGCTAACTGAGTTAGTGATGTATGAAGAACGGGCCCCAGGTAAGCAAAGTAATTACAAGGCTAGGCAAAGTCAACAACAGAGTAATTTGGCGACCTCTGGTGGTCAAAACTGTTTATTAGTGACATGTGGAATATTTTACAAAATAACAGAGTAGTGGGGACAGATGGATGCTGAATATGTGTTTTGAAAGGTGGGTATTGTGGTTAAATATATTCAAATAGTGTCTATGTGCTACGTGATTCAATGTTAAGATGTTTTATTACAGTATAATTATATGAATTAGTGATGCTTGCAAAGCAAACTACTCTTTTGCAAACTACTTCTGCTGCTTTTTCTGGACAAATCTTTGGTATGTAGCTCATTGTTTGTTGTAGACCCATAAATGAGGGGTCACATCGACTGGCATACTGAGGGAATTACAATTTTTTGGAGGGAATTTAAAAGCTGTTTACTAAGAAGTGCATGCTTTCTTTCTTGGACTTTTTTGGGCCTACTGCATATGAGACCATTTTAGTTCTGGCTAAAGAAATATTGTCTACCCGAAAACCACCCACTAAGGATGCTATGGGTTGTGTGCTGAGAGCCCTGTACTCCTTTTATAGGGTGATCAGACGTCCTCCTTTGCCCGGACATGTCCTCTTTTTGAGACCTAAAAATGTGTCCGGGCAGAATTTCAAAATTGTCTGGGATTTTGATCTACTTGAGCCTCAAACATGTTTACATCAAATTTGCATTGCGTTTCTCTGTGTCGTTCACAAATTAGCCTCCCCCTACTCAGTTCTATTCACTTTGCATTGAGTGAAAGTGAGTAGGGGGAGTGGTGAAGTAGTGCCTAAAAGTTTCGGATTGCATGGTATGACTGTAGAGTTATTGTCATTCGATAATAGCCTTCTCTTTAGACATTTAATTGGTCAGCACCTCAATAGCGCAAACTTTCTTGTTTACCACAGGCACATCACATGTGTCCGGCATCTGCAGCTATGCCGAAACGTAAGTGTAAGTTCACGGAGGAATTAAAAAAGAAATTCCCATGTTTTCGTCTTGGTCGTGTTCCATTTGAAGCTGAGTGCCTGACATGCAAAGCATGATTACAGGCTTGCCGTTAAGCATAATATCTAAGCATAATATCATAATATCTAAGCCTTAGCATAATATCTACTTGGGGTATTTGACCTTCTGGGCCTCCTCATCTTGTAGAGGAGACCTTTTGACTATAAACAGCTATAGATATTTACAACTTATTCGGTAGTACAGTTAATAATTACTTAAAGTTAAAATGTAAAAAATATCGAAGAATCACAGTTTTTTATTGTGATTTTAATCTCTTCACAGTCTCGCATGATTTGCCTCAGTGTCCACATTCGGCGAGATCTGCGCGTCCACCATCTCTCTGTTGAGAACCTGAAGAGCGAGAGTCGGTGCGGTGAAGCGGAGGCTTAACTGTACCTCCCCGTCCTTTCCCACTGAAGACTTTTATATGAAAGCGGATAGCGGAGGAGAACAAGCCAGACATGTCAAATCTCAGCAAAGGCGGTACCAAGAAAGACTGTCACGAGCTCTCGGGGGGTGCCAGATCTCATACCCGCTGTGGGAAAATTGTCATTTCAGTTCTGATGGAGTGACAAGCTTGTGTTGTTTAATAGTCACGTTACATTACAGACACATTACATCAGGCAGATGTTGTCAGCTGCCTTACCTGTTTCACTGATTTTTAACCGCAGAGCTTCCCCTAAATTAAAGTAAAATATTTCAGCAACAATTATTATTAAACATAATTTTCAATCAAACTAGTTGTTAGTAGAATCCCTTTCTAGTTCTAGTAATAATGCTTGTCAGAGTCTGATCGCCTGTCTTTATGACTTCATGAATCTTTACATGAATTGTTCATGTTTCACGTCACACAGTGTGTGTTAAAAAACCTATTACCATGACAGACAAATAATTTGCTACCACAGAAGCACAACATTTGATACGGATATTTACATGTTACAGTTTCCTGAAGGTTTAACGTAAAACGTATACGGTTAC
>JAZGTK010002796.1:0-30062 GCA_036877625.1 Ambastaia sidthimunki | reverse complement strand
ATTCATTAAGCTGATCTATAGCGCTTTTGGAGAAATTGTTTATTTGCCTACGCAGAACTGCTTCCATACTGTTTGTTCGTCAACAATTTATTGGGTTATTTTATTAAAACAGAAAACATGCATTAGCTTACAGCTGGTTATGTAAATTAAGGAGTTTAGACAGCCAAATCAGACCGAATTATGCTCTGTCTGTGCACTTCTGAGTCATGTTTACTCACTCCACTAGTGAGCGTAGTGTGTCTTGTGGGTGTTTATGGTGCCGTTTACGGTAGGTTTTCACAACATTCATGTAATGCTGGAGTGACAGCATTCTGTATTTACAATCGCTCTGTTGAAACCTGGCAACAACATTGCCCAACAGTAAGCAACAACCTAAAAATTAGAAAGTTAAATATTGAACATATGCTATGAAGAAATTAAGGGAACATGCACACAGCAAGATGTAAATCCACTGGGATAAGACAGAGGTGATAACTTACTAATCCCCCTTAAGGTATTCAATTAAAAATTGGTTTTCACCTATAATGCCTTGGTCTATATTTTATCCTCTAGTCTAGCTGATCCAGCTCCCTGTGTTAGTGTGCAGAAGTGCTTAAAACTTGCACAGCTACAGAAAAGTGGGCCTTTGGAAATTAGAAAGTTTTTGTTTCCATAAACTTTACATCAGATATAAATGAGAACAAATTAAACCTTTACAAATCCAAAGCACAGAAGGGTTGAAACACCAGCAGCAGACAAAATGCCATGTGCAAAAATTCCTGGAATATTAGTGTTGGTGACATCACAGCAGAAATAATCAGAATTCAGTGTAGGTCTGCTGAGAGATCACTGCTATTGTTTGCGGCTGACCCCTAAGTCGCTCTTCCAATCAGTAATTCCTGCGGAACGGCTCAGAGGCTTGCTCAAATCCACAAGGAATTATTGTAAAACTTCACTGTGGGTCTTTAGGGCATATTTTATCTCAAAATACCTAATGTACTGTCTTCGATTTGACTGTCCTCATCTTTCATTTCTATTTTCTGCTGCTGGTGAAGCTTCCTTCAAAGGAGGATAGGGAAGGTTTGTGAGTATTATTAATTTTTTATGTGTGTTAGGGTTTACACTTATTGGGATTTTGAGGCGTTACAGTATGACTCACATTCTGAGAACTTAATCCTGAGCAACAGAGCTCATCTCATGTAGGGGCAGTACGTGTGATTAAAAATGTGTACAGATGTGTCTCCATGACATTGTGATTTGGGAACGTGTTCTACTGTGCTGAGTGTGAGGCAGACGTGTTTTGCTCCTGCTTGATAGCTGGATTACCATTTGGGAGGAAGCTCAGCCCACAATCTGTTGCTAACAGACTAGCCTTTTCCAGTTTCAATGCCAGAATTCCTCCAAGTTCTTACATCACAGAATTTCTTAAACTTTAACTTGTAGGTTAGTTCTGTTCACTAAACACTAAACAATATAGGCATGATGGATAAATTACCTCCGCTTTTATGAGAAAGGACAGAAAAAGTTTGCAGTTGTCAGATAAACAGGCACAGAAGCCAGTTTGTGTGCCTTAGTGTTTCCCGGCCCACATCACATTAATGGAGTCAACATAAACTGCTCACAATTGGCTCATTATAAGTGGGCAATGTTTACATATTTAAAATTATTTGTTTGCTCCAAACAGCCGAGACAAGTACAAGAATGTGTTTCTAAGCCATTAGAGGGAATTGATTTTAAATTCCAGTTTTTTAAATAAACTCAATTACCTTTACAGTCACCTAAATTGCTCCTCAGTGTCAGTAACACCAGCTATTTATATTGTTCTAATAACCACAGAGTGTTTGGGCATTTTCAGTAGTTCAGTCAAGAGTGGGGCTTACCGATTGCTACCTTTTTTATGTGCTAGAAAGAACGTGCTAGATCAGTTACTTTGAGAAATCACATGGATGAGTTTTTGGGGGGGGGTGTTGGATTTTGGCGAGAGGGACGTCTCCGGGTCCTGAGCCCAGTCACACACAAATGAAGATCAAAGAAGGCAGACAGGGATTTAACGGGAGATTAAAGCGAAGTGAAGGACAAACAAAATCCTACCGAGTTTTGATGAGGGGAAATTAAGGCCACGGCTCAGCGCCGGATGAATGCAAACAAACAAAGCAGCTGCCAAGCGACACATCTTAGAAAAGAGAACAACACACACACACACACACACACACACACACACACACTCTATTGTCAGATGGTATGACAGCTGAGCTTCTTCATGATTCTGCCTGTCAGATTCTTTTGACCAGGAGCTACTGGTGAAGGGCGAGAGACTCAGCTAACAGGGAACGTTCTCAGAACGTTGGCTAATGATCAAGCATCTCCTAAAGTTAGCAAAATACATTCCTGCTGTAACGTTGGAATAACTTTTTAAATGTTAAATATTGAAAATGTTATTTTTAAGTTGTTAGTGAAACATTTTGACTTTACTGATTTAAAAAATGTTCCTTTAACCAAGCAATAACGTTAATGCATTTAAGAAACTGGATGCTTTGAATGTTTCTAGAACTTTTAAAATAAAATTTTTAACATTTTTATTTAGTGGAGAGGTCTGGGAAACGTTTGTACAACCTAAAAGTTTTAGCTGGGAGAGCTTCATTATCAGAGGACAAAGACAGTTACGTGTTCCTTTGAAAAATGTCTTTCAACTTAAAGGGTACGAGTTAGACCTTTTATCTTGCCTGATTTTTACTTTCTAATTTCAGCAATAGAAGCCTAGCATTTAGAATATGGATTTCCCACTTCTCAAATGAACATACACGCAAACAAACCCAGCATCTAAATGGCTCTTTTGAGGTTTGAAACTTCTAAAAGTTCCACCACACACCAAACTGCTAAAGCAACCGCAGCTAAAGGGCCAGAGAGTTATTTATCAGGCAATCCTATCAAGCCCCCTTTTTACACATTGAGTACTACTGTCATTCTGTGGGGAGATGATTTAAACAATGCCTGCCGGAAACACTGTGGAAACCCGTTAATCTGCCATTAATCTCCCACCTTAATCAGGGATATCGTGGTGGCCCATCAGATGGGTGATCGATCCCGCCAGCTATAAATAGCTTAGAGCCGTGTGGTCTAAACAACTCTCTGACGTGATGTACGTTCATTAGACCTGGAGGCTCGAGGTGTTAGCACATCTTGTTCTAACCCATCTCTCCTCTCTCATTATTCATATTTACTTACTCTTTTTTCCTTCTTTTTAACCCTTTGCTCTCTCCAGCTCCCAGCATTATCATTATTCTCTCTCTGATACTAATACTTACTTCCTGTTTTTTAACCCTTCGTTCTCTTCAGCTCTACAACATTATTAGTTGTTAAACTGTTTTTGATTTATAGGTGTGACATTTTTAATTTTCTTTGGTGGCGCTGTGCCAGATCAACCCTATATCAATTTAAATTGAATGTAATATTCTTTATAATAATTAATTTCGTAATATACTTAATTGAAGTAACAGCCACCCTCTTTATAAATTAGTGTTTTAGCAGCCAAAAGCAACAAGGGATGGAGACCAAAAAGCATCACTGCCATGGACATGAGCAGGACTCTCTGACCCTCTGGACAAAATGTCTGTTTACTTGCGGGACTCACTGTTAGTGTTGTACAAATCCATTTTTATAGGTGTTGTGGTGTCTGTGCCACACTATCAGTGGGTCACACAGGTAAACGGAACGGATCCGCTCTGTGGATCACGTTGCGCACTGTGGTGTAGCTTCACAGTTTCGGCCCACTTTTGGAGCCTTTGTCTTCCCATGCGACTACATAAACAAACTGACTATGAAGAAGCGTTACTAAACACAGACGCTGTTGACCTTTTAAATAAGTCATTATGGTAACACATTGTTTTGATAGTCAACTTTAGACATTCTTCTAACTATAAGTAACTTTTGAACTACTTGTCAACTAACTCATTATTTTGCAACTACATGTTCATGTCAACTACATCTCATTATTAGTATCAGTAAACTGTCTGATTAATATTTGCAAACACTTTTTGGCAGTCCCCAACAGATGCTGTACTGACCATAATTAACTTTGCAAGTGCATGTCAGCTTATTCTGCTTATCATAATCCCAACTTTCACCCTAACCTAACAGTCTACTAATACCCTAATGAGGGTTGACATGTAGTTGCAAATTTTAAAGTTACTTATGGTTAGAAATATGTTTGAAATAAAGTGTAACAATCATGCTTAAAGTAAAAATAAAATATAAACCAGAAAAGTTCTTAGTTTATGGCTGGTTTGTCACTGTTTACTTTCCACATGCTAATGGAGTTGTGTTGACCTCTGCTCTTTACTTTTCTTGCTCTACCATTTCTTTACATTCCTATTCGTAATCTGTTTTTCTCAACAAAGTTTCTGCCTCTGTTTTCTTCATCTCTCCTGTTTTTATACCCTTTGTGTAAACACATGATTTAGGCCCTTCTGCTCTCTTTTTGGCTCGCCAGGCCTCAATGTGGCAGTGCAGTAATAGTAACTGACCTTTTGAACAATAGGCATGTGGATGCTCTCTCAGGCAGGTCAGAATGAGAGTCCTTCAAAGACATGTACCTGCCCGAGATGTCACGAACTCAGAACCACCTTTCCAACAGCTTAAAACTCCACATAATGTCTGTCATTCAGCTGCTTTAGAATACTGGTGCTCTCAGGGTTATTTGATGTTAGAAAAATATAATTATGCCCTTGTTGCTAGGCAAACACTTTACTCCGCTGGCTCTGTGGTCCCTGTCATCATTATGTTGGGATGTGGGAGTGTGTTTGTCTATAGGGGTGAATAAGAGAACGAGATGAAATTGTAAATGTGATGATTTTTAAAAAATGCGGAAAGGTCAACGAGATGCTCCTACTGTAGATGAAGTGACTTGAAGTGACTTGTTGCTTTTGTTGTTGAAGTATGTTTGACCACAGAGGGCCTGTTTTGAAGGGTAAAAAGCCACATTTTGATTGGCTGGTAAGGTGAAAGGGGTCCTGCTAAGAGGACTTGTGAATCCACCAGTAATGGTGGACCTACAGCAGCGTTGTTGAACAATGTTATTTAATTGTTCTTGACGATGTAAATAGCAAACGGCGTAGAATTACATGAGTAGATGTTACATAAACCAAATCCAATGACGGCTTCGTAGCCAATGTTTTTGAGTGACATGAGAATTTATTGTTTGTCCTAGAGCTAAACTCAGAAGACAATTCAGTTCTTAAGAGTGATTTCTGAAACCGTTACGTCAAACAGTGGCACTGTCACTACCTGTCAGCACATCCTCTGTGTACTGACAATAAATGTTTTTTTGCGTGTGATCTGATATGTCTTGGCTTTGCATGATAATATCTGTGTTTGTTGAGCATTCTTGGGAGGAAAAAAGTAACAGAGCCTTTACAAGAACTGTCTTTGACTGTCTATTCATATAAATGACTAAAATAAAACACTAAAATTGTGGCAGACTTCTTACTGCCTAGGGTGCTCTTTTAATACCCTATAGAGATGCCAGTCATTCTGTGTTTTGAAACATAATGCTAGTAACTGCATGCTGCCTGAATGGGGTTGATGTAATATTAAAATATACTTTAAAGGTAGAGTAGGCAATTTCGGAGAGGCTAGCAATAGCAAGCTAGCTCCGATTGTGTAAGCTCCCACCCTCCCTTTAGAGTGCTCTTCAAACCGAGTGCAGTGATTGGACGAACATGTTATAGTTCTGCACCTTTCACAGAAGATATATATTTATATAAACGTATGTAGATTTTTACCTAATGATGGCCATCAGGATGTCAGAAAAAACAACATTCTGTTCCTCAGCATCTTTAGCGGTCTGTTTCATAATGATTATCACACCACACTCACACGTGAATTTTTAGAAGTCTCAAAGTGGGTCAACAAGCAACTCAAAAATGCCAGCAGGATCAGTTTTCACAGTTGAATCATGACCTATTTTAAGCCCCTGTCATTTGTTTACTTCAAATGTAATGTTTCAAAATCTAGGGTGGGATGATTCGTTTGAAAAAGTCCATCCCAGGTCTGTGCTTATAGTAATTAAACATTAGTCCAATTTTATGTGCCCTTATCATGCGTAACATCTTTCAGGTCTACACACTCCACTGGGAAATTAACTATATTTAATGGAGAAAAAAGTCCTGTTAGAAAAATTACTGCAGCCAACAAGAGCTCTGGTGTATTTAAAACCCTGACACTGCCTGTTTATTAATTTCCTACAGAGAAAGAGTTTTACTTTAAATTCAGGACACGCAAAAGTTGAAAAAATATACTTTTGAACTTAAATTTAGAAGGTCCTCCAGGAAGTTTCCTCTGAAATTTGAGCTCTGAAATATTTAGGTGTCACCATCAAATGATGTCAAAAATGTTGTCACACCCTTGAGGGTGTCACAGAAACCTCTGCTTCATCATTCGAGATCTCTGAGGCTATATTTTCAGCCAGAGTTTGTGAGGTAATCAACCTCAGATACACTCTGCAGAGCTCTGAGGAACAATGTAATGTCCTACGTCATCACTTTTGTTGTGTGAACTTTATTAACAGCTCATTTTTTCTTCTTGTGTAAAGATGGCAGAGGTGTTGCGTGGTGTTTGCGCGGCTGCGAGTGAAAGACGGGTGTTGCAGCTGTTGTGTCTGATGCGGCGTGCAGCATTGCTGACTCAGATTATAGCTCCCTTATGGTGGTGCTAACGCATGTGAGCCCCCTCGCATTGGCCAGACTTTTTTCTTATTAAGGTGAGGAAAAAGTGGGAGTGTGCATGTGTGAGTCGATTGAGAGAGAAAAAGCAGGTGGAAGAAAATAGGAAATGAAGAGTGGCTGAGGAGGAGAGAGCGAAAGAGATTGGGAGCGCCGAGAGATATTAAAAAACGGGGAGGAGGCAATTCAATGTCAAATAAATGATTGTCAGGGAAAATGTTGCCACAAATGCAAAGGTCTACTAAATAAGAATATATTTTTATCCTGGTCCGCAGAGAGTGCAGCGAAGTGCTTACGCTGCTGAAACGAGAGAGAGCTTTAAAATGCTCCCTGGACACAGCTAATGGCTCCCTAACCTGCTGCTCATTGTTTTGTTATTCTGACGATACGTGCATATTTTGGAGGCTTGAGACTAATGTGTTTGGGCTGACAGGCTTTGGCTCATTAGAGGTTTTTTGATCTGCGTGGTTTCCATGGAAAAGACCATTAAAAGACGCAAGAAAAGCAAATCACACATTATTTACCTGTAAAGAACAATACATTCGTACATCACATACGTCCTCAGTGATGCATCTGTTTTCGTCTCTCATGACCTTCCATGCCTCAGTCTTTGTCTGTACAGAAGCAGTCTGCATCCACAAGGACTGGCTGTATAGTTTTTAGTTAAATGTATGTGTAACGTATGAAAACGTAATTGGTAATTGGCTGTGCATTCCACTCTATTAAAGCATCTAGAACTGAGGAACACAGAGAATGTTTTTCTGTCTTTCATCTAAGAGCCTTGACCTTCAGCTAATGGGTGTTCTTACGATCCACGTTGAGCAAAAACATTCAAAAGACTGAATTAGCTGTGTTGTAATGAACAAGTACGATTTGAATGAACGTTCTGATTCTACTTTAAAACTGTCACATACTGTACAAGACCTCAACAGTTCTCTTAACTACGTCTCTTGGTTTTGAATCTTTCATATTTTGACACCCAAGCTATCAGAGTGATGTTACTGACATACAGGCATATTTAAATATGAAAAATGTTCAGATGAATTCTTTAAAACAGGCTGAGGTCAATGACAGACTGGCTGTGACAATGCATTCAGATGAAAGGTAGACTACAAAAGAAATGAGAGATTTCCAGACTTGAGACTTTTAATTAACCGTCACGATCTGTCCTTACAGAAAGCCTGCCCTTACATCACTCTGTACAATAAGACTATGCCATCTTGTGCAAAGACAGTTTAAGTTGTTTTGTTTCAAATGCATTAAGTTTTAAACCGCATTAAGGAGCTGTGATTATCTTCCTATGGAAAAATCCATACAAATCAGCTGTGTGTTAATCTCACTAAGAATATGAGTTAATATTGCATGCTAAACTGTCTAGAGTAACCAAATATTTTCTATTTCTGGTTAAGCCAGTAATATGCTTCAGTCTGTGTTATGACTAGAATTGCATGTTGAGAAGTAACTGCTATTAAATTGAACTCATTGAATTCATAAAAAAAATCTATTTCTTAGCCGTTTTTTATTGCAAAGAAGGAAGTAAACAAACACGGTTTGTTTGCTTTTAACACAACTGTTCGTTTTGTTTTTAATCTAGATTACTGTGAAGAACCGCTGGTGGCATCACTACCCCCAACTTCTTTCCAGAGCTCCTCAAGATCCTCGGACAAAGGGTCACCACACTTTGCTAAACTCAACAGAAGAGACGGTAGAAGCTCCTGTCTTTCTTCTCCCAAAATTTATCTTGCAAAATAACACCCACAGTTGTTTGTGTTTGTGTGACTAGAGAATTAAGCTGAAAGGAAATTTGTCCTTGTCAGAAAAGTGTTGACGTAAAGCTTTTTTTATGAATACAGTAACATAATGCGATTTAGGATCCCTAAACATTGCTTGTCTGCAAAAAATATTAGTACGTTTTACACTTTCATTTGAAATGGAATATATCAATCTGCTGGTGTCCATCAAATGATGTTAAGAGCTCTGGTGAGGAGAGTCGTGTCTGGCATGTTAATTTAAGATTTTGGAAATCAGTTTTCTAAGCTAGACATGAATGTATTGAATGTAAAACACATTTCAAATGTCAATGCACAACAAGAATATGTCATGAATCATGCACACTTCAAAAAATGTTAAGAGGATTCAAAGTAGTTTAAATTAAGTAGAATAAATTCACTAAAAACAGTTCAGAGAATTGCCTCAAATGTATTTGTGAAGAAATGCTTTTTCTCTCCTCATGTATAGCAGCAATAAATATTTAGATCCCTGATAGTGGCTGAATCTCTTATAATGGCAATGAGAGTGTGTTCACAGCTGAACCACCAACACTCTGCCCAATGAAATAAACCTAGTTCAAGCTGCAATCTGTAACTTTTGCCTCTCTACTGCCATCTCTGTTTGAAACATAGAATTGCGGGTAACTTTACATACTTTTCTATGTATGTTTATGTGTGTCAGTTTTCTTTATGTAAGTCAAATGAAGCCAAACTGACTACCTGTAAACACCTCAAATTTAAACTCTTCTTATAAGTTTACCGTTGTAAATTGGGGTGGGTAACTGTTAAAGATTGCAGCATTAACAAAACCGTTTCTTTCTGCAGCTGGATGATTTCATAGTTTAAGCTTTAAATTTCAACCTGCTTGAACTGTCTGTAAATACATGTGCCTTAAACAAAAGAAGCTCAGAAAAGCATCAGAAAACAGACTTAGAACAGGGTATTATGTCTGTTAAATCTGCTCTTTATTTGCTTAATGATGCTAAAACACCCAGGCTATGCATTGTGTTGGCAAAGCCTGAGGCATAATGAGAGGACGGTGTAAATTATGACTAAGCAAACGTGTTGGGTTTTTCCTTCAGGGAGGTGGAGAGCAGTTTGATTAATGCAACCTTACAATCAGCAGCTGATTACAGTCTCTAGAAGCACTTGAGAAAACTCCCCAGCCAATTAGGCAGTTAAGCAGAGACATGCCATAAATACCAGCTTATGCTGAGGTCTTCAGAGAGCCATGCCTCGTACAAAGATGTCCGACCTCATGGCCCAAGCACACACCACCCAGTTCCAGATGATGCTCTGTGGCACTTGCAAATGATCACAGTACCGTGAACAACGGTGTATTTGTGGCAATTGTGGTATCTTTGAGCAGTAATCAGTAGGGCTACGGTACCTCGGTTTGCCCTTGTCACCCCTCAAGGCGTTTTTTCGACTTGTCATGCCTTGCTTGGCATAACAGCAGGAGGTTTCCTTTTGCTGTGAGATACAGACAGACAGCCCGTTCCCAGCCTGATTTAAACGTGAACTGACACCAAATGTTGTTATCTTTAGATCTATCCACCTATTTGATTCTCTGACGGTCATTAGAACACAACCTCTGTGAGTTGTAATTTATGTCCCTGCCTATTAAGTTAATTAGACACTGACTTCATTGCTAATGCAATAAACTGCATTTTCTAGACATACTTAGAAGAATATGTTATATCTCGGCTAACAGGGAACGTTCTCAGAACGTTAGCTAACGTTCTCAGTTATCACAAATGTTCTTGCAGTTTTTATAACTTTGTATTTCATATATCAAAAATGTTATTTTGAAGTTTTAAACTTTTCAAAAACATTACAGAATTTAAAATGTAGCAAAAAACCTGGACGTTTTAAACATTCCTAGAACATTCAAACGAACATTTTTAACGTTTTCTGACCTTTTGTACGTTCTCTGGAACAAAAGCCTTCGTAGATGATATGTACCATCTGACAGAAGCAGCTCTGATGAAGCATTTATTATCTGACTGTCTTTTACAGACTTGTCCTAGGGCAGCCCTGTCACACATGACCTTGAGGGTTTTCTTTATCTACTCTTACTTTGTGTTCTGTTTAAAAAGAGCTTGAACTTGAGCCTCTTTCTCAGCTGACTTGGCTTGAAGTCACTTGCTGCACTTGCTGAGGCTCTTCTGTACTCACATCAAGAATTGAAGTAGAAGCCCAAAACAAATCTTTTGGTTTGTAAACATCTGGGCAAAGTTCTCCAATTACTTTATAGTTGTTTGAAGGCATATGTCATTGCTTTTTTACTAATGCTATGATGCAAGTTGCAAAAAGAGATCAAACAGCGTCTTTGATATACCATTTGCTCGATTTATAGATTGCCCTCTGCCACAGTACAGTGCTTCCTCCTGGTGTCTTTTGTTGAATTCTGGGTGTTTATTGGTTTATTCAGAAGAAAAGCAACCTCAGGGGTGGTAGTTGGGGGGATCTAAGGAGTGTTGGGAGGGGTTGAAGTTGAGTGGACATAATGACTGTGGTGAGTTGTGTGTCTGTGGACAAAATGTGGGCTTCAGAAATGCCCCCATGTCTGCTTTTATTTCCATCCATTTCTGTTAAAATACAAGCCATCGAACAAGGAAAACAAAGACAAGCAAGTGTACAAATATGCTGTATAATTTCTAAATCGCTTTTTGTTTTAAACCACTGTAATATTAAACTGTTTTGAGGTCTGGCTTCTGTCCTCCAGGGATGGATAGAAGATTTCTATCTGAAAAAGAGGAAGTCTGAGCCAGAAAACTACTGGAACAAATTTAATTCATTTCTTTCTCTGACCACTAAGTCTCAGTCCCTGTCAGTTTGATGAACAAGAGCATGAAATCTCAGTGAGGGCTTGAATTGTGGGGAAAAGGACGAGTTCTGTTTTATTCCTTTTGAAAGCGCCAATGTGTAATCTTCACTTTGCTCCATCTCTGTCCCTGTAGGTGGTGGAGGATGGTCTCCAAACAGAGATGACCACCAACCCTGGCTGCAACTGGACCTACGGGACAGGTTGAAGGTCACAGCCATTGCCACCCAGGGTCGCTGGGGCAGCTCTGATTGGGTGTCTCGATACCAGTTACAGTACAGTGACTCTGGTCGAACCTGGAGGCCATACAGACAAGAGGACGTGATATGGGTTAGTCAAGAACCTACTGTGGGCTCTATAGAATCTATGGAATATATATATATATATATATATATATATATATACTTTATATATACATGGAATATATATAAAGAATATATACATTTATGAAGTGTGTGTGTGTGTGTGTGTGTGTGTAAATAGCTTTGAGTCATAAAACATAAAAAGTAATGAAATGGATGAGATGAACAGACAAAAACACACAGACATCAAACTCTGCTGTAACAGACCCTGCAAACAGACTCTTAAATGTCCAAATGGCACTATAGAGAGCTGTTTATTTTTTCATTTTATTTTATATATACTGCGGAAAAAAGCAGTTTTAGTACACTCAGCACTGGCCTTCAAAATCTCAAGAGTTCTACTTCTAGTAATTCTCTCCTGAAAGTGAGTTTTATGTTTATTCATTGAGAGTAATGTTAAATATTGCAGTAGAGAATCTGAAAGCATATTAAGAAGGAACAAAACACACTAGTTTCTAAAAGCAAGCAATATTTAGCAGGTATATAATATTTAGCAGTTTGCTGTTTTAAAGCAACCTACATAAAAATAAATGTTGCATTCTCTGTAGACCTTGAGCAAAAAGTCATGCTTGTGATAAGACAGAACATTAATCTTTGTTGCAGACTAGTTCCTGGGTCACCCCAATTTGAAATTGAACCGGCCATTATGATTTGTAGCTCAAATCCTAACCACCTGACTGTCAGATACGCCAGCTCGTGGTAGAAATCACAAAGATGTGGGTGTGATTGTATTGTCTGCAATGAAGCCTAAGACATTATGACTGATTTGCATTTAGCAGTTGATGGAATTTTGTTTGGAATATGTTGATAAATAAAACTCAGGTCACTTAAAACCTGTCAGTGCATGCGACAAATGCAAATAATGCATTACATTAACATTTATCCATTTGGCAGATGTTTTTATTTAAAGCCACTTACAATGCATTCAGATACAATGCATGCATTTGTTCAGTATGTGTGTTCACTGGGAATCAAACCCACAACCTTTGTGTTGCTAATGCAACGCTCTACCAATTAAGCTACAGGAACACTGTTAGACTGTAACTGTTAACTAATCTTGCGGTTATGAAGTGGCTTGATACACAGAGTTTAGCTCCAAATCTCTGGTACACTTTGACGAAATGGTTTTCAAGTAATTTTTCCTACATTCAACAGAATCCACTTTAAAAATAATTCAAATGGATTTAAAATGCACCTAATCTTCAACAAACTTGTGCGGCGTTCGTCCTCTTAAATTGAGTGCCTTTCATTGTCATTTGGATTAATATAAGAAGTGCATTTCAATTCCTCAGGAGTTCTGGAAATGGCAGTCATGCTTATTTATTCCTGATCGCTTTTGGGGGGTGGGGGGGTGGACTGCCTGTTTAAAGTTGTGTATAATGAACCAATGGAAGAAAGCTATTCATTAAAAGTTAAATCTTCAGCTTCCGTTTTATGCCCTGAATACACTATGACAGCAATCACGCCTTAATTGTCTTGAAGGACTTCTTGCTAATTTCATTAATTATTTCAGACATATTAATTATTCAGACCATTATTCGTCCTTTGGGATGACTTAATAGTCATTTGACCGGGACAAACGTTTTCAAGGAAATGCGAGCAAGTCCTCTGGAAATACTGGTTTATGTGTAAATGCTTGTTTCAGTGATGAGTAATAGAGATGGCTGACCAGAATTTAACATAGAAATGTAAAAATGTCAACATGTTTAGACTTAGTCTGGGGCTTCTAAAACCAGCAGGTTCTTTATAACTTATATGGAGCTAATCACTTGCTGAGATGTTTGGTGTGTCCAGAAGGATGGCAGGAACTGGGCTTCTCTTTTCTGTTGAACACCAGCAGTTAGACCTTGAATTCTGCTTGTTTACCCGTTCAGGGGAGAAAAGCATCTCACAGAGGTGCCAGACTGTGCCAAGGTGAGTGGCCATGCCAGCTGAAGCAGATGCCAGACAGGCAGAGTCCGATGCCATCTGTTTAACGCTAGAATACAGTCACCCGCTCCAAATGAACCAAAACACACACCGGCCATTAGACAAGGACCTTCACATCCCTACTGCCCACCAGCTACCAGCTATTAATCAAGTTAAACATGTTTACAAGTCATTGATTAATTAAAAAACCCAAGTGGTGTCATGCTGCCTTTTCCATCATGTTTATGAAGCCAGATGATTGTGCACTTCTGTGATGATATTTAAAGGGATAGTTCACCACAAAATTACAATTCTTCTCTACAGATCATTTACTCAACCTCATGTGATTCCAAACTCACAAAAGAAGATATTTTGAGAAATGTCATAGTGGTTTTGTGTTCATACCATGAAAGTCAAAGGGTGCCGCTGTTGTTTGGTTACCAACGTACTTCAGAGTATTTTCTTTTGTATTCCTCAGGAGACAAATGACATGAGGGTGAGTAAATGATTTGTAGAGAAGAATTGTAATTTTGTGGTGAACTATTCCTCAACTAGATGTCTTAAGTTAAAAAAAAATGTGTTAATAATCATTTTATGTATTTATCTGTATATGCTTAAAATAGGAGAAAGTGTGACAGTTTGAAATGCAATAAAACATCTTTATCTTTAGCTACAGAAAGAGTGAGTCTAATGGATGGGTGAGAACAGAAAAATACAAAATAGTGGTTCTGCAAAGTGAGAAGTTCATTTTGATTCATTCAGCCATTTAGAAGGGCTGTTGAACTGTTCCATTTTCACAAGCAGTTTTTGAATCATGAAGTTTTTGTGGCTCCGAGATCCTTGCTTCTTTCCCACCATCTGCGTGAGAGCTTTCTGGAGCCTGGAGTATGGCTGAGGTTTTTCATTCCTGCTGGCACAAAGCATTTTATTCTCACCCCAGCATGAAGACGGTGTGCTTTGACAATTAAATCCTACATTAGCCACCATCTCCTCCACCTGCCTCGCCCCATTCTCTCACTGTCTCCACCTTGCACCTTTCTTCTGGCTTTCATCTGCGTCTTTACCTGGACTTATGACTTGCCAGTGCATGTGAAAGAGGGGAAAGAAAAAGCAGGAGATTGATAACCATTAGAAGGGCATCCGTAATCCATGCAAAGAACTAGAGACAGTTGCTTTGCTCTGAAACTCTGAGATGGCTGTGGAGGGGCATTTTAAGTCATTATAGGTGTGCTTCCAGCACAAAGGCTGTTCCTAAAGATTGGCATCTTACTGGTGCTACTTCCTCAGAAAAACTCAAAAATTATAAGTCAGAACCGCATGTATCCTTCACCGAAAAAGCAATCCCAGAATGCATTGTGACACGCTTTGTGACAAAATAATTCCCTTACAGAAAAGACACATGAATTTCACATGTGCAAAAACATGCAATCCAATAAAAACGTGATTCCATGGGTTTTTCATGGGATTCACACGAAAATGTTCCAGATACACACATTTTACATCTCACCACGTTTTTGCATGTGTCCACTTGAATTTCACATGTGCAAAAACATGTAATCAGATTTAAAATGTGTGGTCTTGGAACATTTTGTTGTGGGAAAAATGTAGAACATACACGTACAGTTTATTCAGCACTGAAAAAGAAATGTCTGTGTAATTAAAAATTGATCATTTTATCCAATATTTGTGGGTGCAGTGTGCTAATTCTGAGCTTTTTAAAGCAACACTCCATTAGTTTAGCAGCAAACACCAAACTCCACTCAAATAAATTTCAAGTCTCTCATGTGGAGCCCTATACAGTATATGTGGCCTAAATTACTGCCTAGGTAAAGTGTGTCCAAAATGGCTCTTTTATGAGGTTGGGTGATATTCAGGGATACTGCATTGGAAGGCGACTCGGTAGGCGGTAAGACAGCTCGCTACATTTTGGAACAGAGCTGCAGTGTTTGTTTCTAATGACAGGATGAGCAGAACCGGCACAAGGGCAGAACACGCGTGTGTGCACTGCATAGCTCGCTGCGGATATCCGTACCGCTGATGTGGTGTCAGTTTAATGAGGCGTGACGTGGAGCAGCAAGACAACACAGGAAACCAAGAATTCTCTTCGCCTGTCTCTTCCTGTCATCTTCCCCATATCATTATTCGGGATCCTTCCCAGCTTGTCCTTAAGTGAGTCGTGGAAAGACACACACAGCACACGAGACAACAGCTGAGATGTGACACTCTGGCTTCTCGCTCCTTTAACGCTCACGTTCAGGTAGACGAGACTGGAGTGAGTCTGCTGTTTAATGGCCGTATTCTGTGCACCGCGACAGCAGGAAAAGTAAACACAGCCCTGCCTGGCATGCGCTACGTTTTGGCATGTGAGATAAATCGTTTCAGTCCGGTGCAGATACCTGATATGTTCCAGTCCAATATTGTTGAACACAATTTACCGCCTCGTTGTCCTGTGTATGCAGACCCTGGTTTGGTTGTTTCCCCTGGCGAGGTGACACGACATATGTTTGCTGATATGAACCGCTTCACACGAAACTGCAAGCGTTTGTTATCAGACATGTGGGTTTGTGTCATCAAGTTTCTGTTAGTTGTGGCAGTGTTTCAGTGTTTTTATTGTTATTTACAAATGGAGTCTTTCTGGTTTACATTTACAGTTTCATCTGTCTTTCCTCAGTCTGGTTGATTACTGTTTGATGTGCAGTCAATGAAGAGCCTATCACAAATGTAGAACTGTTAACATCTCTTATATATGCATCTCTTATATCTCTTATATGTGCATCTCTTATATCTCTTATATGTGCATCTCTTATATCTCTTATATGTGCATCTCTTATATCTCTTATATGTGCATCTCTTATATCTCTTATATCTCTTATATCTCTTATATCTCTTATCTATCTATCTATCTATCTATCTATCTATCTATCTATCTATCTATCTATCTATCTATCTATCTATCTATCTATCTATGATATCTAAGTATCATAAATAAAGCACAAAATAAGGCTAATACTGAAGAAAGACAATGAAGATCTTTTGATATACATAGAACCTTCTTGAAAATGCTGCAGTGTTTTCCAGTATCAGAACATGTGGTACATGGAAATGAATTGGTTTATACATGTATGTTCTGCTGTGTGCAAGCAGTGCGGCTGTCAGATATATGACTGTGGTACGGCAGTGGTTAAGCTCTTATGAGGAGCAGATGGAGATAGTTTAGTGTGAATCGGCTCTTCTGTGAGATACGGAGAGATGGAATATTTATAATAGATTGTTTGCTCAATGAGGTGTAACAGTACAAAGTTTCATTGGATTGGCTGCTGATGGAGGAACAGGAACTGTAGATATGTTTAAGTCTCCACAAATGAAAGCAGTTAGAAAAGTGCAGGTGGCAGTAAGGACACAGTGAAGTGTTGGGAAGCTACTTTCAAAAATGTACCCTGTCAAGCTACAAGCTACTTATAATTTAAAGAAGCTTAAATACAGCCAAGCTATCCTTTTGAAAAGTTGTTAGCTGGAGTACTAGCTACTAATAAAAAGAAACTAACTACAAGTAAAGTTACTTAGGAGTGTGGGGCAATTGTTTGCATAACTTTGAGAAGAAATCATTTTTATTTACTTGCCGTAGCATCTTTACTTTTAGTTAGTTACTCCTTGGCACTGCAGAGATCTTTAAACATCAGTCACCTTTGTGCATTCATGTGTAGGTTGAAACACATAGATTAACCTCTTTTTCATCTAATTCAGCATGCCAGAGAACGGTGATAGAAAACATTTTAGAACTAGTCTTAATGGCCTACTTTAAAGTCATTTTGGCTAAATTTGCAGGCTAATTATAAAACATGGAGGAAAGTTAAAGGCAGTGAGGCAACACTTATTTCCTGCTAATTCACTGTATGCTGATTTATGACCAGTTGATGTGGCTCCTTTTTTTTGGGGTTGTGCATTATTTAGAGACGTGCCAAATTAAAAGGATTTGCTAGTTCATTATTAGAAATAAAAAGTGCTAAACCAGATTTTTTTTCAGAGGAATACAAAGGGGACTTCGATGTCATTTTAAATAATATGCTAAACTAACAATCTAACACACAACCTGCAATTTTGAAAATGTCATATTATTACTTTGGAAAAAGC
Source organism: Ambastaia sidthimunki (assembly GCA_036877625.1). Lineage (NCBI taxonomy): Eukaryota > Metazoa > Chordata > Actinopteri > Cypriniformes > Botiidae > Ambastaia > Ambastaia sidthimunki. The sequence continues at coordinate 12,367 of JAZGTK010002796.1, read as the reverse complement.
AGTTAGTATTTCTATAACATTTATGCTGTAATGATCTCTATAATTTAACGCGAAAGTTTTATGTCAGTTTTCAAAGGTGTTGGTGTTTGGAGCGGCTTCAGATTCAGTTCTAGAGAAGTTCACAGCACTCAGAGTATTGTTTAGATTTTCACGCTGCCTTCCATTGACTCCTGTTGTCTCGTGTTTAGTTTGGGCTTATTGCGACATCTCTAAAATCGATTGCCTTAGATTCTCTCCACCGTAGTGCTGTTTTGTGTTTGCCTGATCCAGCAGGTGTAAAGCCCCTTTAACCAACAAACACAGACTCCTGCAGAACCACACACATGTACACACTCACATACACTCAAAATCAATACATTTCATTTCAGAAGACTCTGTTCTGCCCCTCTGTGTTTAGATTGCTAAAAGCAGATTATCCCGGACAACTTTTACAGCGCTGACTAAAACTAAACAGCGTTTCACATAAATCTCACACCTTTGACATCCAGAGTATTAGGTGCGATTTACACTTAGAAATGTCTGTGGGAAGTTTAAAAACTCCTAATGCATATTTATTTAGCAGAGAACTATGAGCTCAGCGGTTTGGAAAGAAGGATATTAATTATAATGAAATGTCTCTAAATACAAACTGTAAGCAGGACCCATGTGTGGTGGCATTAAAATATTCATGAATGTAATTATTGATCTTTTCTGTTTGTCATTTTGAAAAATATTCTTACAATTAAGTGCAATATTTAAGGTTTGATTGCAAATTTATTCATCAGTGTCATGGAAAGGTCAAAGCAGTCGTGTAGATTCTTCTGCTTTGTGCTCTGACTGCGGAGCAATCGCCGAGGCTTTTCATAATGTTTGTTTTCTCATTGAATGCTATAATGCCTTTGGACTTCAAACTGCCCACTTTATATCCCACATAATAAGATTTTGGTGTCCGAAGCAGCACCTGTTTAAAATCAATGGCAATGTCTGGGAGGAGCTTAGCGTAAGCGGCTAACGGCCGCTAATGTGGCCACGAGGATTCATCACATGGTGACAGATTCCATTACGTGGCTTTAAAAAGGTCAATCAGATCAGAAACGTGTTTATAGATATTTTCTCCCGGCTTTCACACGTCCTGCCCAGTCTGCCTCTGAAATTGTTTGTCTGCCCATCAGGTGTGGCCCGACATGCGTTTCCACAGAGCTGGAGGTAAAAAACCAGGTATTGATTATGTTAAGCTAACACAGCTAAAGGCCCAAATTAAATCATCTTACTGCACAAAAAAATATGTTTACTGAAAGGCCTTTGACTGCAACGTTTGTATTTTTTATGTAACACGCTAATATTGAAACTTAGATCTTGTCACAACAAGACATTGTATTTTTTCTTCCATGTATACTAAACATATTGAAAGAAATAAGGACAATATATTATATAATATATATTTATTATAATAATATATATATTCAGATATATATTCGGTTATATTCAGATACTGTATATACGGTATGTTGGTTCTGTGGAATGAAATAAAATAAATAAATATATCCTCTCAGTTTTTGGTAACTGCAGCCAGCACGCACACATACCTTCACTTTCAAACGAGGTTCGATAGCTCAAAGTTAATTGACCTGCGTATTGAACTTTAGAAGCGACGCAAAATGTCAACAGTAGCTTTAAAATGCAAAATAATAATGATTATAATTTCAAAATCGATACTTGGCGTCTGTGTATTGATTCTATATCGAGATGAAAGAGCGCTGCAGTGTTGTGCTGTATTGATTTTTTTTCCTTTACGTAGTTCAGAGCATTGAAATGCCATCACAGGGGCCAAATAAAGAAACTGGGAAGTTGCTAAACAACATGTTGAGTTTAATCCTAACCCTTACCAAAACAGATAGTAAGCAATGTTTTATATCTGAGAATAATTTGGGAACTACGTGGATTTTGATTACTGACAGATTCTGTAAATGTGTGCATGCAACCACATTGTACTTTCAGGTAATTGTAGATTACATTGGGAGTCAGCAAGATGTTGATACCCAGCTAATAGGGAACGTTCTCAGAACGTTGGCTTGGGGCGTGTTAACTAAACGTAACGTCATCTGTTTAAAAGCTGAATTCAAGACTTAAGGATTTAATTTCAATTTACAGTGAGTTGCTTTGTCCTTTCTGCTTAGTGTATCTGACTAATGATCATCACTGGAAAGCTTTTGTCTCTCTCTCTATCTCACCCTTCTGTCTCTCTGTCTCTCTTTGTCTATGCTAAATGAACACACAGGAACTAAGTTTTCTTCAGCATGAGGATTAAACATCTAGACCTTCATCCTCAGGTTGAGGAGGTGAATTACTTGTAAATTAAATTTTGCTTTTATTGTCCACTGGGATATCGGGGGAAGTTTGAAAAGGATTCTGTTATTCCCTCCTCCAATGAATAAAACATATAGGAAGTATTGTTGAATTATAGATAGAATTTTTGCTTTGCACTATTTTTTATGCTTAGTCCCACATGAAAACTTGCGAGTGTGGAGGAGATGAGACTGTGGAAGTCAATGCAAAAATATCTCAGGGTCTTTTAAAATTGGCCATACACATTACCAGTGTAATTTTGATGTAGACAGGCTGGACTGACAGACCTACTCTACAGTACTCTACTACATCCAAATTATATTTGAGGATGCTTCAAACATATAAAATTAAGGAAATTACATGCATCCGGGGTGGGTTTTTCAGAGAGTGAGACACTGGCTGTCGAAATCTAATCTCTGAAAGGATTTTAAATCTTCACTGTGAAAAACATGCCATAAAGTTAGCATTGAGGTTTAAATAACAGATTTTTAATTCTAAGCTTTTCTGATTGCTGCCTGTAACCATTCACAGAACTGCTGGGCTGTTGTGTTATGTAAGTCATTTCATCATGCTAGTTTATTTTTCATTTCCTGTCTCTTTGTTTTGCCTTTTTTCCTTACAGTTGTTATCTCGCTAAATGAATTATCAATATCAAGTTCAACAACCTCAAAGACATCAGAACACACAGAGATCAAAATCAAATTGCACATTAAATACATTAAATAACAAAAGATACATTAAAACACAAAGAAATATTAACTAAATTTATTATTATTACTTGGTGATTTCGCAGCCTTTTCTGATGGTATTTGTTGGTAGTTGAGACAGAGTTTTTGGTTTATTATTAATGTGTATTAACTTGTGGCCTACTGGTTAGAGAGACCATAACCAGGAGCCTGCTGGTTTGGATCTTACTGCTGGCAAGAAACATTGTATTTGCCCTTAAGCAAGGCACCTTACCCCCAATTGCTCCCCGGGGTCTGTGTGTGTTCACAGTGTGTTCACAGTTTGCATTGTGTGTGTTCACTCGGTAATTTAATGTGTGTGCACTAACTGGAGTTAAATGCAGAGGACAAATTCTGAGTATGGATTACACGTCTCTTAACTTTATTAATTAAAAGCATATCATTGAATGGTTTTTGAGCCCCTGTTCATTTACAACCCTCTTTAGTCTTACCGAACCCTGTTTCTGGATTTTCTTGAGCAGAGACATGAAATTCAATTGGCAATGAACAAACATGCCAGCCCCCCAACCCCCCAATTTCTCATACCTTACCATAATTTCATCACACCCTTGATCTTTCATTAACTTTAATGAAGCAGACAAGATAAAGGAAATTAGTTTTCATCAGGTCTGGAGTCTGTCTGCTCACTTCAGCTCTGTGAAAGACAAACAGACGGGCTGCCGTTCTATCTCCCCCCACAACCCCCCACACATCCCCCCACTAGCTTTCATAAAAATGACTAAACAAAGCAGCCCAGCAGAGATGAATCAGCACACTGCAGAGGGACCAAGAAGGTCAGAACTCATCAGAAAACAATTTGGTCTAATTTGATCATCACTGGAGAACAAAGAAATAAACTTGAAGCAGATAATTTGGGGAAATATAACGTTTGCCTGTTACAAGCATTGTATACTAAATGGTGCACTAAATCTGCAGGGAATGTTTATTATGGCAGTTGTGTCAATTGTTTTCTTGAAGAGCCTCTAATAAACCATCAGTAAAATTAGTATCGACCCACAGAAATACCGAGAGATGAAGCTTTTGGACTATTTGTTCAGTGTTGACAGTGGTGACTAAGATCTTTGTCTACGTTTATGTGTCTGTGTGCCCACAGAAATTTACAGGCAACAATGACGCAGATACGGTGGTCCAACACAAACTCCCTCACTCGATCAGGACTCGATATTTGCGTCTTCTGCCCCTTGAGAAAAGCCCCAGAGGAGGAGCAGGTCTACGGCTGGAGGTCTACGGCTGCACTTACAGTGAGTGATAACACTGTCTCATTTGCATACACAAACAAAAATCACAAGCTCGTGGGTGTCAGGAAGTATATCAAGAATGCAATTGCAATTATCCATGTCTTGTGAACATCTTCTCTACCACACTTAAGATCTGGAGAAGTCACCTGCTGTCTGCTGCCAAAACCACTATTCCACTTCAAGCACTGAAGTGCTTCTTCAAACTCCTCAGCTCAGCTTCATTTTCAGATTGACAGGAAGCACCAGAGTAATAATGTCTTGGAAGGTCAAGAAAAAGGGCAAAAATGCAGAGCATCTGTTCTTCAGCGTTCTCCTTCATCCCTGTTTTTTCTCCTCCTCAGAGTCTGACGTGGCAGACTTCGATGGACGCAGCGCCTTGCTGTACCGGTTCAACCAGAAGTCCACAAGCACCGTGAAAGACGTGATTTCTCTGAGATTCCGGAGTCATCAGGCTGAAGGGGTTCTGGTTCACGGAGAGGGACAGAGAGGAGATTTCCTCACCCTGGAGCTTCAGAAAGGACGACTCGCTTTGCATCTCAATTTGGGTGAGAGAAAGATGGGGAATTTATTTCAGAGCAACATAAAATTGATGAAGAATGACCTTCTGTCTCATTCCCAGTCAGGCTGGAGTATCTCTTGTTGGATAAAAAAATTAAAATGAGATCGGAGAGATACACCTGAGAAGTAAAGGGAACTGCTCAGCTAATTGGGAACGTTCTTAGAACGTTGGCTAATGATTTTAAAAAGCTCTCTCTTTAATAACTTATTAAAAATGTTCTTGCAGTAATTTTGGAATAACATTTTTAATATGTTTTGAATATATATATCAAAAATGTTATTCTTAAGTTTTAAAAATGTTACAGAAGTAAAACCAAGCAATAATAATAATGCAACGTTTAAAAAACTGACATTTCGAACGTTTCTAGAACTTTCAAAATAACATTATTAACGTTTCTGTTACTTAGAGGAGACATTGTAACAGAATTGTTAGCTGGATGTGAAAAAGGGCTTTGTGCAGAGAAATGAGCTCATAACGGCACCCCCACATTATCACTGTAGTTGGTTGCTGTAGCAACATATTTTCATTCAGACCTGCTCTGACATGTTTGGACACTCAGAGGGAAGCGTCTGAAGGTCTTTGTGTAATGTGTGACATCACCTGTTGCTCTTGTGGAGCTGTGACCTTCACGTTGATGCTTCAGTGCAGTTGAATCAAATCTCTGCTTTCACTGCTCGTGTGATTTAGCTGCTTTTAAGTCCTCACCATCTATCTACCCAGCTAACAGGAAATGTTCTCAGAACTCTGGCTAATGTTCTCTAAAAGTTCTTCTTTAGGAAACGCTCCTACAGAAATATTAGTATATATACACATCATATATATAACAAAATGCTTTTCCTATGTTGTGGAATGTTGTAAAAACATTACAGAACGGAAAAGTATATAACCAGGCAACAACATGACATTTTAAACATTCCTAGAACATTTGTACACAATGTTTTTACAACCTTTCTTACAACCTAAAGTAGATTTTCAGTTGTGTCCTGTTATATCTGTACAGATGATGCCAAGCTCCTGTCAAGGGGCCGGTCAACCTCAGTCATGTTAGGAAGTCTGCTGGACGACCACCACTGGCACTCTGTTCAAATCGAGCGCTTTAACAAGCATGTTAACTTCACTGTGGACGGACACACGCAACACTTCCGCAGTCTGGGCCAAGAAGACACACTGGAGATAGATTATGAGGTGAGTTCTGAGTGTATATAACGTTCAGTTCAGTCATCTGACTGTTTTCTTTTAAATTATACAGTGCATGTTATTTGTCTTAGGCCAGGCACAAAAACATACGACTAAAAACTATTCCTGTTAACTATTTCTCATATCATAACAGTGCAAGAACAAAAGATAAGAAGAAAATGCATTCCTTCCACTCAATTCAAACCCACTTTTATTCAATCACTGTCACTAAGCACTAAAGCACAAGTTCCACAGAGAGCACAAGCTGTCCTCACAGAAATCATCAAAAAATTACAGATAAACCAAATAAACGCATTATTTTCTTTTTGAAGTTCAGGTTAGAAGTTCACGTTTTGATGTTCAGGTTAGCATTCGTTCATTGATCTTTAATGATCTTTACTGGTAGAAGTGTTGAGATGATGTCTTGTGTCATCTCTAATCTAAACCTATTTTGATTATGTTTTTAATTTGGGCAGCATCAGAGTGTTTTATTTTGTCCTGTTGAGAAAAGGACTTTTTGTTTAGCTGAAAAGGGCAGAAGCTAAACTGCAAATGGCCGGGAGTATCTGTTTATTATTTTTTTAATTTAGTTTTGGAACCCCTAGTTAAGAAAAAACTTAATTAAAAGGTTAATTAGAAACACTTAAGTTTGTTACAAGCTTAGTTTTTTTCCATTGTCTGTCCTTATTCTGTCCTTCAACTCTTTGATCGCTCAGTGCAACTGTTATTCATCCCCCCATTTCCCCTTTTGTGTGTTTGGGTGATTATTTTAAACGCGAGCGCACACATCTCTTGTTTTTTGTGCATTAATACCCATTCCAGCCTAAATGATTTATGGATTCAATACCGAATGAAAATTGATACCATTTATTATAGATTAACCTTGTTACAAACAGCTGAAATATTTACCATTTCTCTTTTGCTCTTTTTCGCTTTCTCTCCTTGCCCTCTGTTTTATAAGAGCTTCCGATCTTTACTAGAAAGCAAAGTGTATCATTTACCCCATAGAGATAAATTACTGCTTATTTGATCATTTGTACAATTAATTCTCAGGGTGCAACACATAAAAAAAACAACTGACCACTATACCACCATCACAGCCAAGCAACACACATACTCTATAAATACACCAGCGCTCACACATTCTACAAAACCAGGGCAACAAATATTTGTAGTGTATTGATTTTTAAAGTTCATTCAAGTCTGTTCAACAGAGAAGATGAAAAATCAAAGAAATGAATGCAAGCAGGAGAACCTGTGTGTTCTTCTGAAACCAACCACATAGTTATTTAAATGTGCTCTATTTTCTACCATGCAAATGATATTGGTGTGTTACTGATCTCTGGGATCTGTGGTTGTTCGTGTGTGTGTGTATGTGTTTGTGTGTCCTTATTCAAGCTCAGTTTTGGAGGAATCCCTTTGCCTGGTAAGCCTGGGACGTTTCTCCATGAAAATTTCCATGGCTGCATCGAGAACCTCAACTACAATGGCGTGAATGTCATCGACATGGCCAAAAGACGGAAGCCACAGATCTATACAGTGGTACAGCTGGACTTTCTTTTTTCTTTTTATAATTGTTGTATTTGTGAATAAACATTTTAAATACGCCTGACACCTCTGAGAATTAAACGGCACCTTAGCTGTTGCGTTTGAAGGCTATTAGGGTGTTGCTGTTTTGTGCTTTATTATTTACATACATTTATTCATTCATTCATTCATTCATTCAGTACGTCATTTTATTTAAAGAGACACAGAGTGCATTCATTTTATCAGTATGCATTTTCTATAGATATTGAACACATGACCTTGGTGTAGCTAGTGACATGCTAGCATGATATGGTAGTGGATTGTGGATTAGCTACTTTTTGTTAGTAGTTTGTAGTGGAGCTAACTACTTTTTGAAAAGTGTAGTTTTACTAAAGTTCAGCTACTGTATGTTAAATAGCAGATGACTAGCTTGCAGATTGGCAAACTACAGATTTTAAAGAAGCAATTTTTTTTAAAGTACGTGCAGGTGTGTTTAAAGAGGAGACAACTTCTGAAGTTGCTGTGTGTAACTGTCGAACTCTAAAAAAGCTCTCCAGCTCTAATTAGCAGGCAGTGGAGCATCTCTCCCCTTGTCCAGCTCTCTCTCTGCAGGTGGTCTGATACACTTTTGTGCATATTTTAATAGCTTCATCACTTATCACAGAGAAGAGAAGAGGAGCGGTGTTGCCGCTCCTGTTGGTGGTCTTCTTTTTTCTCCCCCTCCCACTTATCAGAAGCAGTTTAACACAAAGCTTTAAGCGACTTACTGCACCTGCCAAAGTCAGTGAATTTATTAAGTCACAGCACACTGTCTGATTGAATACTGTGAGGGTAAAGACTTTTTGTTTCATAATAATAATAATAAATGTCTGTGTTGAGTTTTGTAAGAAAGTATCATTCAAAATAGTCATTTGCTTCCTTTGATATGCGTATCTAAATGTTTAATTTAATGGATTACTGTAAAATACTTCTTTTGTGTGCAACTGCATGCAATATTTTCTGAGAGTGAAACTTAAAACATGTGCCTCTGTGAAACAGACTACTTATAACTCATTAGGATCGGTTGTCCTTAACGACAGACTAATAGGCTCATTTAAATGTATCTGCTTTCTCCACTGTGTTAAGATGCACAGAAGACACGTCTGTGATTGGTTACAACGCTCAGCCACTGCAAACAAAAACATCCTTAACTGAAAATGTAATGCAAGTGGATTAGATCTAAATAATCAACATTTCATGATGAGTTCATCACATCAGTGATTATAATCTTGATTATTTATCCAATTAATGGTGCAGCCATCAGTAAAGTGTTGTCGCATTGATCTATGGACTGTGACAACTGTTTGCCAAAGTAGAAAATAGGAAACGACTGACTTTTGTGGTTAAACCCTTCTACCAGTGTATACCTATTGCTTTTCTGTTTGCATACTAGGCACGAAATGTCCATGGCCATCATCAATTTTGTATGTCATCCTCTCCTTTCTTTTTTTATAACCCCTTTTTAATGTCTGCGTCCTTTCTTTCATTGTCCATTCTCTCTTTCCTGTCTAAGGGGAACGTGACGTTCTCCTGCTCTGAGAGTTCATCAGTCGCCGTGACGTTCCTCAGTTCTACAGGCAGCTTCCTGGCACTGCCCGTGGACTACGGAACCGAGGAGTTCTCAGTGCGACTCCAGTTTCGTACATGGAACCAAGACGGGCTGCTGTTCTCAGTCCAGCTCGCTGGAGATCCAGACCTCAAGAACCTGCTGCTGCAACTGAGCCAGGCCCAGCTGCTGCTCAGTCTCTCTGGAGAACAATTTCACTCTGCTCAGGTTTATAGTGGTGAGATCAAAAACCATCTCGCAGCATGTACACGGCATCAAAATTAGAGATTAAACAAAATAAAAATGATTTAACTGTGAAGTCGCTGAAAATTCGTTGCAAGATTTTCGAAATCAATAAGTAAATATAAACTGATACCCTGTTTGCACAAACCACAATTTTATTGTTCACTAAGGTTCTCGAAGAACGTAAAACTCGCCAGTGTAGTTTAAACCTACTTTATCCATCAAGTATGGCGTAAACGCAGCACGTTGTCGCAATGTGTTGCATAGTAAATATTTTACAGCAGGATGAACCGGCCAAACCTTTTAAAAATCTCAATATAATTAATTGGTAAAAATCTACCAATATAATTAATCTGTTTCACTGTTTTATTCATATTCTGCAAAGAAAAGCATTGCAGTCATTTATCAGCATGACCATAATGAACAATTATAAATGTGTAAATAAAACTGCTTAGGAAATCTAATAATATCACACACAGGTTTCTGTGTATCCATGTATGTGGGCAGAGACAAACCATACAGAACAGTGAAACTACTCGCAGTAAGAAAACATCGCCAGCGGCCACTTTTGTTTATGTCACTGGAAACTGGCAGCTCTCATTGAAAATGAATGACTTCCATGCGCTTTGTCACTGCAGATCTCTGTGTGAAAGGCCATTGAGACCGGCCGAGCTGCTGTGTTCTGACATCATCCGCTGTCAAAATGAGGCTCTCCTGTCTGTGTTTCAGGTCAGAATATGAGTGATGGACAGTGGCACTCCACAGCAGTCGAGGTCAAAGGTCAGAAGCTGTCTTTAACCGTCGACAACCAAAAGCCAGTCACTATGGAAATCAGTGGCCTTATCAACAGGGTTCAAAAACGCACCATCTACTTTGGAGGTACGTAACTGCAAATAAAAACAGTTAGTTCGCCCCACTGATTTTTGGAAAGAGCTGCTGGCTGTCAAATTGCAGAAAATTAAAGACTTCAAATTCATATTCAGGGGCTGTAACTTATTGTGATCGTTCATTGCTTATTATAAGGCTGTTATCCGCAAAGCTCTGTTCAGCTGAACTAACCTAATCGCTCCTGGCAAAAAGTGCTTATTACCCAAAACATTTATCTGAATGCAAGGAACAATTTTCTTTCAAGCTTCTACCTTATTAAGTCTAACCTCCATCAGCTAAACATTCCCCATATTCCTGATAAAATACAGGCTTGGCAAGCTGACACCATTGTTAGTGTCCATTTGTTTTATTCACATAGATGTTATTCCCAACAGTCTTCCTGTTTTTCCGGTTGGGGTTTTCCTTTTAGTTCATTCTGACAGCCCTAAACACATTCAATTATTGTAGAGGATAAATGCGTTTTTCCTTAAAGCTGACTGTGACTCAAACTTTCAATGTCTTAACTAAGACCTTCTAAATCTCTCATTTTGCTTCTTTGGAGACAATGCAGTCCTGCTGAGATTTCATAAGCTGCTTTGGCAGAGTTCTTCTGAACAGAGATTTGTCTTTAAGCAACTTGGTATTAGTTGCACTTGTTGTTTTCGATTTAAAAAGACAGTAACTTGGATGTTCCATTATTCCAGGCTGCCCTTTATCCCAGAGCAGTGTCGTCTGTGAGACCCCCGGCAGAGGGTACCAGGGCTGCTTTCGTCTGCTTTTAATTAACAACCATCCAGTCAATTTCCTCCAGGTTCAGCAGGAAAGTCCCGGCAACTTCAGTCAGATCAGCTTTGATGTTTGCAGCATTCAAGACCGGTCAGTGTTGTTCTTGTTTTACATTAACTATTAAGTTATGGTTTATGTGACTGTCTATCTATGGTTAAAAATACATAGTGATTCAATATATAGTTGCTTATTTGGCCCATAACACTGACAAACAATAATGAGTAGATTTCCAGTTTGACTATTTTTCAGGTGTATTTTAAAACTTTGACATTTTAAAGCACTAAACGTGGCCCTTTTAAAAAACCCCAACTGTGCTTCATTTATAAATTTCATTTATTCAAACCAACAAAATAAACAAGAGATTTAAATATTTTGGGAAAAATTTGAGCAGTGCTTCCGCTTGAAAACATGCTGCTTCAATGCACTTGTGTTCTGATTGCCAGGGCATTACTAAAGTTGCCAGGAGGTTGCTAAGATATTTTGAGTATTTTTAGAGTGTTGCTATGTAGTTGCTATGTTGTTTAGGTGGTTGTTAAGTGGAGTAAAATAAATTAAGTCCAGCCCCAAGTCCCCATGGTATTGTGATCCCTAAATATGACTCCGGTCTTTCCAGCACATGGCAAGAGTGTTTTTAGAAAAGTAATGGCAGGCCACATGATTAAAGGTTTAATTTAAGATTGCAAACCTCCAGCACTACGTAGAAACGCTAATAAAACTTCAGCTTGCAGTACTATTAATGTAAAAACAAACAGGTGTTCATTTCAACAGGTGTTTGCCCAATCTGTGTGAACATGGTGGTCAATGCATCCAATCGTGGGATCAGTTTTACTGTGACTGTTCTGGAACAGGATACACAGGAGCCACCTGCCACAACTGTGAGTTCTACAGAGACCCAAACAGCCTCAGTCCTGCTGTGAGCTTGAGTTCACATGATTTCACTATGTCAAAAGGACTAGTCATAAAAAGAAGAGACTGTCAGAATCGGGTAAACAGCAGGTATTTAATGAATATTTGCAAACGCCAGATGTGTGAAAGCCAGCATCCAAGTAATATTTTAAAACCCAATCTTTTTTTTCTATTTTAAAATGTTAAATTTGCATGTTAGTGAGCTGTGATTTATCTAAATTTACATGTCGGTGAGTTTTGTTTAATAGGTTTTTACCATATGTCTCCCCACAGTCATTATCAGTCTTTGTTGTAATTGTTTGCAACTTTATCACTTCTTTAAATAAAACATTTTTATAAAGGTGCTTATTGAAGTAAAACACTGTTTATCTTTGACAAATATTTATCATTAATTAGGGCGTCCATAATT
>JAZGTK010002795.1:0-30062 GCA_036877625.1 Ambastaia sidthimunki | reverse complement strand
CACCCCTTTCAATTACCTGCCCAGGCTTTTTGACCACTGCTGTGTCGAGCCCCCTGAAAGCCATTTCCTTTATATAGCGAGTGTAAAGTGTTAATGTTATGCTTATAAATCGGACCACCACAGGGTAAAGAGCTCCCTAATGAAACACTAGCTTTTCCTGTTCAAAACTGATTTATGGTTTCACACACCGCAGTCAAAATGCAGATGCAGTCAGTTCAGAAGAAGAGTTTGAGGATGCTGAGAGTTGCGTCAGCGGGTAGATGAACCACAGCTTCCAGAATAAATCCTAAAATTACTTTCAGAGCCAGACAGGTAGTTCAGATGCTCTCACACATCACCTGCTGGCGTGTGTGTGTGGGCGACTGAGTTTGAATCTGGATCGAGTCATTTACGCACATTTCCGCACTTCTACAGCATGTCATTAAAGACCTTCAAGGCAAGACTTTCATAAATTATCTTAATCAATACTGCTTTCCAGTAAAAATATCTAATCACACTTACAACAAGATTAATATACCTGACAAGCTAAATAGCATTGAGTAGGAATGTCAACTGATAAAATAATGCAATCAAATTAACTACAAGATTTACAGATTAATCGAATAAAACCACAAATAACTGTATATCAATATCTGCTGATTTTGTTTTAGAGATGTTTTATTGGAAAAACAAGACCAGCATATTTTTGTAGCCGCAAATGTGCCAAGAAACATTAACATGCACATAAACAGCATAAATATTTGATTCTGCTTGACTCTAATCTTCTGATCAGATTTCCCCTTGTTGCTGGTGTTGATGTTTTTTGTAACACTTCAGGAATTTCTACACAATCTCTGCTTAACAAAACTGGTAACATTCTGGTTTATTAATTATCTTTATTTCTATTAACATTGCTTACAACTTGTAGAGCATTCAAACCTTTTTCAATCAGTATGTGTGTTCCCTTGGGAAACAAACCTATGACTTTGGCATTGCTGGAACCTGTGCTTTTCCCATTAAGCTCCTCAGCATGCTTGACTCACCAGCTCCTGGAGTTGCCTCTTCTTCTTTGTAGTGCTCATCGTGCCACTGCATGGTTAGGTAGTAACTGAGCATCACCTCCCACAATGCCTTGCAGAGGTCTGTCAAGCAGGGGATGTAGCTGTCTGGGGTAATGTGCTGTGTTGAGAAAGATAAAAGCAAAGAGCTGCTTTAGTCTCTCTGTATCAACTTCAACAAGCTCCCAAAGTTTCACCATGAGAATTGTGTGTGCGTGTTCAGACTTTAATTCACAGTGTTAAATTGAAGCAGGAAATGACAATGGGTTTAAGATGACTATATGAGTGTCCAGTATAAGAGCTTGGACACTGGGTTCATAAGCAAAACTAGTAATTGTGTATTCCATCAATAAGTTTGAGCAATAATCAGTTAGCTATTGAGTGAGTGTAATAATGAGCAGTATCAGTGCATATTTTGTCTCACGGAAACAAGGCTAAAACAAAGCTAGTCAAACATATATGACATTGTATATGCATGCGTGTGTTTGTGTGTTTATATTTTAGAGCTCTGCATGTCAATGACAATGAATGTGTTTGAATGTCGGCTACTGACCAATCAGCATCAAGGACAGGAACTATCTGTTTTATTATGCTGCATTAATATTCAATGCAAGCTCAAATTATTTGCTGTTAATCTGTGAAGTTTCAGTTAAGTTTCCAAGTTTCAAAGAATTAACAAAAACATCAAATAGTTAAACCAAAATCTAAAAAAAACACACTAAATATCTGCTGAGGAAGCCAGTAGAATGTGACATTATAGTATGTCTTCAAAAATATGTGTGTACTTAAATCAACTGAAGACATTTGGAGGACAGTAAATCTGACATTGCGAATACACCAGAGATAATGACTGACCTGCCGTGGACCTTAATGAATATTTACCATGCGATCAATCCTTCAAAATCTCTGAGAATCTCAAACATTCCTTGGAATGCTATATTTAGAAATAATACCATAGAGACAACAAAACAAGGCCCTGTCAGGTCATAGTCTAAGATGAGAGACTGTATATCAAGCCTGGAGGTGGGCTGCGCACAAAGTAAAATACAGTTTGGATCTTCTGAGTTCTCAGAAGACCTGACATGCGACTTGTTGCCGGGGAACTCTGACATAAACTTTGCCATGTCTGCGACCACAACATTGCAGACTCATCCATACACATATTCATCAACACTGTCAGCAGTGAAATGCTGGAGCTCACATCTTGCCTTTTCTTTAACTGAGCCTGGAAACTTTGCAAACTGCCGGGCCTGGTAAATTACGATCAGCCCGAGGCTCAACCAAGACTGTTTTTGGAGAAACGGGAATAGCACATAGCAACATGGCCTCCAGCTGTGGAAAAGCTAACACGTTTGGCACTTTAGAAACAATTTATGTATTATAGTTGTCTCTTCTTCCTACACACAATCACAAATGAGGTTCTGTAAATTAGGCGCCTCTGCCTCTAACCTTTTAGCTTCTGACTATTTATTTCCAAACATTTACCTAATCAACTTTACTGAGGCACTAGTTCAGATCTACGATTGAGGTCACTGTGCAAGAATTTTAAATATCTGAGCAACATTTGTAGAGCAGATGGCATAGACATGTTGCCAGTACATGTTTTTGGTCTTTGGGACAAAAAAAATAAAGAGAGGGAGTGTATAATGAAATTGTGATCAAGTATTTAAAGGGAAAGTTCACCCCAAAAATGACAATGAAAATCATTATATCATGTCATTTAATTTCATACAAGTGGTTTGTATACTTTGTCTTCTAAAGTCACATGACAAACCAAAATTTAAGATTAAAATTAAAAAACTGATCTTGATGGCCTTACTCCTTATTTACTGTCATTATATGTAAAATGTCCAGGATAATTTCCCAAAACTCACCTTTTGTGTGTGAGTGAGTGTGTGAGTGAGAACAGAAAAAAAAACAATCTGATTTGGAATGACGATGACAAAACTTTCATTTTGTTTAGAAATGTTTATAAGCGCTCAAGCAAATATAATTCCTGAAAAGAGAATCAATGATATCTTTAACTATTTTAAGAAATGGTTGCTTATGGAAATCTCTCCACATCTCACCTCCAGTGCTTGTGCAACCTATTGAGAATTTAAAACAAACTACACTTTTAAAATACACTTTTGTATTCACACCCTCGAACACAATGCGACCTGATCCTGAGTGGTCACAATAAATCTAATTAAAGCTTGCGATACACACAGAAAAGCTCTGGGCATTCAGAGGTGATTCATCACTTACCGTAATTCTGCAGTAACAGATAAATAAGCGCATATGAAACCATCCCACACAACTTATTACAGTAGAGCATCTGCAGCTAATGCAATGGACTGTGCGCAAGGTATAATGCGAAGAAAGTGCGCAACATTACCCAAGCTGCCAAAATTTAATACTCTGAGCCAAAAGCAATAATATTATGAGCTGTTTGTCTCATTTGAAGTTGACTGATTGTTTAAGCAAGCTTTATCCCTTCTTTGAATAAAGTTGTACAGCTGCCAACTTTAAGAGAGATGAGAGTCCCGTGGGTACCTGAAATGCTGGGCTGGATTATCACTGATCCAATGGGTACCAGATAGGGGGACGAATAGTATTCTTGCTGCTGTCTAATGACTCCTGTAGGTGAGCAGAAGGAGAAGTCAGCTATCTCATTCAAACAATCAATCCCAGATGACTTCCTGCCATGGGGTTCGAGAGGAGGCATTGTTGCCTGGCAACAATAAATGTCCGGATGATAAATGTCTTTCTGATCTCAAAGGAGTCAGATTAGACAGACAGACAGGAACGTATCACACCTCATGAGAAATTTCAGCGATTCATGTATGTGGACAGAAGCGGTAAGATACAGTTCAACTGGAGTCTGTGACTTCATGGGCTGGTGAACCTGGGATTATATTAAAATAAAAAAAAAGAAGACATTCCTGCTTTTTTCTGAGAAAAATGAATAAAGCAGAGAAAGGAGAGAAAAACTGAAATAAATGTGACATCGTGGGCACTCACTTTGAATGGGCATTACATGCATGTCAGTGATGAATGGACAGACGCCTTTATTCACCAGCATGCAGCACTGATGAATGCAGACACAGCCAGCACAGATGCCCAACCTCCCGAATACATGCGAATCACATTCACTTTCAATTATTACTGTAGCACTTTCCTTTAAAGTGCAAGAGAGGGTGACGTAAACACGTCACATCAGCAAATCTGTGCTGCATCTTTACTAGACAAACCAAACAGAAGTCCAGATGGTCCACTCAAGTCTGCTCAGGACCTCCAGTTCCTCTGAGACTGGACATGAGGGCCAGATGACATTATGCGAATGTGATATTTAGCTTCAGCTAAGAAATGTCATTCGTCCATTTTATATAAGACCAGGGTGGCACTCGGACACTTTACAAAGTTATTGATTTTTTCAGCGGACGTGTCACTGCTGATGCAGGTAACCACAGAAATTCAGAAGAGTTTGCTGAAATGTTTTAGAATATCACACTTATATCACATTCATATCACTATCACATTCATTATATCAGCATGCTGTGATTACCTGTGGCCTGTGGCTGTTTCAAGATTATGTTTCAGTATGATTAACATTAAAGTATCAGCAAAAAATGTAAAATGAACAAACATGCAAAATTACAACAATAAAGTCAGAGTTAAATTTAAACAGTTCCAGTAGTGTTGGAAGAGCATTTTTTCATTAATGTTACCATGAAATCAAAACATGCTGTTCTTATATATATTTTTTTATATTATAGTGTTTATTATAAATGATTTATTCTATGGATGTCATTACACTGATGCTCCCATAATCTTTAATCAAAAACATTAAGGTCCCCTCATCTCTCTTTTGATGTTGTATGTCTCAGAGCATGAACAGGACTATATTGACTGTCTAATAGCCAGACAGTTTCTACACCTCCGTCTTCCAACAGTCTAATCAAGTCCCTCCCTAAATTTTTCTACATCAAGTCCCTCACTAATTATTTCTTCTCATTCCAGAAGCAGTTTCATTCAGCTATGCATTACTATAGAGACAATTTTCATTTTATGGTGGTTTTAAAGCACTTCTGTGATATTTCAGAATTCTATACTGTAACGTCTGTCATTCAAATTGCATGCTGTGATAAAAAAGGCTTGAATTTAATGGATTAATGAAATACTGAATGGTCACACGATTAAACAATGAAAGAGAAATTAGGCTGGTGTGGTCATTCAGAAGCGAAGTCTGGACAGAGTTAAAATCAGCTCTGTAAATCTCTCTGAAGCTCAGAAACAGGTTTCTAAGCTGCTCCAACTGTCTTCAGCCACTTAACTAAACATCATCTGTCACTCAGACTGTCTGTAGCTCAGAGCTGATCTTCAACATCCCCCACAGGCACTAAAGGTGATCAGCATTTCACCTCCATGTGCTGGACTGACCAGAGGGAATAATGGAACGAGAGACAATTTATAAGAAATGCCTTGACCAGAGCTTAAATCCTAGCAACTTCATTCAATGGGTAACATCCATATAACACAACTTGTAGAACATGGAACTTCAAACATCTTCAACAGCCATAAACGTAAAACCAAATGTTCTATCTGCTGTATGCTGTAATATTCACCCTTACTACTGAATACTGTACTATAACTCATGAATCATTAGTGTATAGCTGTATCTATAACTTTCATCTTTCCTAGAGATTAAATGGCACTCAAAAGCTCTTCATCACAACAGATCTCATACTCACTGATGTATGTGTCTTTTTATCAGTCTAGTCCCCCGCTGTCCTAATGGACAGAATTAATCAAACGTCCCCACTGGAACTTCCACTGACAAAACTCAGCATGAACTCCCAAACTGTGGCATTATCAGAGAAGCCACATAGCAAAAGATCTCCAGTTTGCACTCAGAGGATGAAGGCTAGACAGCTAAGAGTTGAACAGCTGGACATCTCAGAGGATAAAAGCTAAACAGATCAGAGTATGACATTTAGACATTGTAAAGTACAATAGCTAGAAAACTTAGAATAGCTACATTTATATAGCAGCTAAATGTATTATAAAAGCAGCGCAGATGATGATATCAAGAAAGCTCAGGGTATAATAGCTACATTTATATAAGAGCTTAAAATAATAAGCAGAACTCTGAAGATATCAAGACAGATCAGAGTATGAAACCTCACCACTGACTGTATAATAGCCAAACAGCTCAGAGTATAATAGCCAAACAGCTCAGAGTATAATAACCAAACAGCTCAGAGCATGATCTTTCAACTGCTCAGAGTACAATAGATAGAGCTCAGAAGATGACAACATGACAGCTTAATTCACATCCTGCTGAACAAGCACAGACAGTAAGAGTGGGCTGATTCTCTACAGCACTGTGATACATACAAGCGTCAGAGAAACGCTTTTCATAGATAAGACAACAGAGGTGATGGTGGAAAGTATAACCCAAGTATTAGAGTCATAACACCATGCCAAAGCTGACGTGATTGGAATGCTCTCCCAAAGTGCTCATGTTCAGCTCCAAGGTCAACATCCACTAAGGCCTATCAAGCCTATCAACTCCAGAGCGTGAGGGCCTAATTCAAGCACTGATAGTAAACAGCACTCCACTCAACCATCGTGTAACTGATAGAGAGGCTTGTTCACCTTTATTTGAGCTCTTTTAGGAGGTTCTATTTAGATCTCATCTGCCCGTGAATGGACACATACTCCTGCTTCTCCAGTGTTCATTTACCTCTCTCGAATCGTGACTCAGGATTGAACCAGACAGACACCAGGGGAGAGCTCTGATGGGATGGCATAATGACACTTTCATGTAAAATTCATGCGTGGCTTCTGCTTTAGGATGTGACCTTTGCAACGTTCCGGTTACATTGCATTTTAATCCTCGCACTGCAGTTCAAAGTTCAGGACTGAAGTGATTGTCATTAGCATACCGCTCATTATGTTTATGACAACTCGCTCAGGAGAGATGCCATGATTGAGCCCTACAGTAGAAGCCAAATTCATATTCAATTTCTGCTACGCCAGGAGATGAGAGAATGGAACAATCTAGAAAATCTGACTCAGGTGAAAATACAGATAAACACTTCATTTTCTTTCCCTCTGGAAGGTCTTAAGGGCAGCGTATTGAAAATGAAACCTAAAATGAGCAACGTCGCACCCTGGAGAAAACAAAGGTGTCATTTTTAGCATACTTGTTACAGTAATCTTTCAGAAAAGGAAAATCAAAAGATTTTATCAGCTGAGTTGACACCTCAGGCAGTGACCACACTGAATCTGTTACTCTATTTTAGTGCACATATATGCAGTCCATTTGACCCAATCAAGAGACTTCAGACCATCTAAATAAAACAAGATGCACTATAGTTTACAAATCTAAATCTAAGATCATCCACATATGTGGCATTATTGTCAAGCACATTTCCCCCCTCACATCTGCTGATCATACCAGCTGAACTTGAACATAAGGGGTGTGTTTTACCTTTTTCTCAAATATAGTCAGACCAGGTGCAGAAAAGCCTCCAACTATTTGCGCTTTGTGCCAATAGATGGTCATAGGAAAAACTCCTATAAACACCAGCACCAGACTTGGAATACAACATGTATATTAAATATAACAGTATAGAGATGCTAAGCCAGTGCTAGTCTTTAAGAAACAGTTCACCAAAATAAAAACACTAATAAAAACATTTATTTATCATTCATGTCATTCCAAACCCATGTCATTTTTTTTTCTTCAAAGAACTCAACAGAATTTTTTGTAGTAGGAGGTAAAAGCTGATCTATACAGCGAATGATGACTATGCAAAGCAATGTTTGACAACCAAAATTTCAAAACCAAACTATCGTACCTAGAATTTAAACGTTGTATAAATTTAAAGTTGTATAAATACTGTTGATTTTTTTTAGCATAACAGCTCCTGTTCCCCATCCACTTTTACTGAATGAAAGACAACAGTCTGCTTAACTTTTTTGTGTCCCACAGTGCACAGATGGTCTTTAAAGTTTGGAACAATATAAGAATATATACATGACATTACATTACAGTATATTATATATAAATATCACCCAAGAACTGTTCATTTAAATAAAGAATAGCCACTGAAGGACATAAAGCAGCATATATAGAAAATAATCACCAAAAAAATAATCACTACGAAATAATCTGTAGTGCTCCATCTACTGGAGGACCAGAATATTATTTATCAATTATATAAATCTCCCACTTGTAATTTCATACAGCAGCAAAAACCATCCAGTAAGTATGACTGCAATTCTGTTTACAATCCAAGAGTTCATTGCTTCTATACAAATGCAAATGAGATTTTCAGTATCCAAACTGAAGATCTTGTGCGACAGCATTTTGTGAAGTTGCTACAACTTGTGCTTGGCAGAAACTCCAATCTTTCCTGCTAACTGAAATTAATTGCTTCATGACTTGCCCATGAATAAGATTGCCTGACCCGTTCACTGCACAATTTGTCTCTCTCTCTCTACGGCTAGATAAATATATGCCATTTCCAAAAGGGGGAATATAATCTATTTTACGCTTGTCTGGAGCACAATGATATTGGAAAAGGTGAATGATTTAATGCTCTAGCAATGTATCTGGCTCACAATGATGTCTGGATGTGACCTCTGTGTGGGTATTCCTAGTTTATCTAATTGTCCACAACGTCCATCATCGGGGTATGTGTGTAAATGGGGAGTGGGCATACCGTGCAGAGATCCTTGTACTGCATCTTCTGAAACTTAGTGTCGGCATTGCCAGCGCACAGCTCCACGTATCCCAGAACCACCTGGAAGACGGTGTTGTGGATGGCCTGTGTGAAGTGCATGTGCAGCTGGTCCATGGCCGTCTGGGAAGAAAGCGGGAAAAATGGGACAGAAGTTAGAAGCTAACAGTGTACTGTTTGTTGGCGGAGTCATGGTTTTGTCCTTTTCTTTTCAGACGAAAGAGCATGTTCACAAAAGCAATAATAAAGCAAAACAAATCGATATTACAACCTACTATTCTTTTGTTGCACTGCACACACTAACTTGCTAATGTGTCAAAAAAATTGCTTTTTTAAAAAAAAAAAACCCACATATTTAACAATTTGTGGATCAATTTTGTAAGCTATCTTTAGCTTCAGCTTGGCTTCAAAGACCTGTTTGACGCTTGTAGCTTTAAATGCTTTCACCTTCACAACAGTCACGCAGAGGATTTACAAACAAACACCCACAAGTGCATCAATAACATTAAAAAACTGCTTTTCCCATCATGTGACAGCATTTAAATCCAATAAAAGCTTCAGGCGTACTTGACTCCAGAACAAAGACGTAAACCGCATGTGTCTAATGCTCAGAAATAGCCAAACAAAACCAGCTGTTAAAGAAAAACTAAAAAACACCCAATTGCCTATTAAAAGACCTGTTAACAAGCTTAAATTCTGCTAAAAGCCCTATTTTCCTGTGGAACCAGTATAATCACAGACTCCCCCGGCCCTGCACTAAGACACATCCAATGGGGCCCCAGAAGCAGGTCTGTTTGAAGTTAAAACTCTGGGTACCTGTGAGCTCGGCCCACCCTCTCAGAGGAGATGAATCATTACCGAACAACACAGCAAAGATCAGTGCGGTCCCGACAGAGAACGAATCAGCTTTGCTACAACTTAATTATGATTCTTCCCGCTATCTTTCTCCCTCGTACTTTTTCCTCAACCCTGAACATATCTCTCCCTCAGCTTCCACGAGGTTCAATCGAAATGGCACAATTTTTGCTTCCTCTCTTGCAGGTCAGTGCATTCAAATGAGGGGGGTGGGAGTAATCAAATGGCTTTTTAGAAAACAAGGGAATAAATGAACGTATCTTTTGTGACGGTTATCGGAGAAAAGAAGAACCTGAAACAACAGAGATAATACAGCCAAAGGAAAAAAATGAAACGGAAATAAGTTGTGCTGAGAAAAACGAGCAATTACATCCATTAGACAAACAAAACGACAAACAAAAACAATGATGAAAAGAATGAGAATTACCTGCAGTCATTAGGCTAATTGCAGAGTTCATGGAAAACGACACAAAGGTAAAAAAATAATCTTTTTAACAGATGACGTACATACTGAAACAAGGCATTTGATGAGTTTGAAACTTTAAAACTGGCTGATCAACAAACATCTAGCTATAAGCAAGTTAAGCATCAAGGTCCACAGTGGCTTCAAAAAGCAACTTTTAAAAGTGGTTTGTTAGAAACCTTTAGTCCCCAAAGCTTGTTTTTAATAAATTGCTCTCTGCAAGAATTTTAACATTAGCATCCAATTTAAGGGCCATGAATCATCTAATGATCTCTTCAGCCCGTGAGTGACCCCCAGGGGGTCACCAGAGGACAGACACTTCCATTCAGAATTTTTCAGGGGTTATGTATGAATCACACACTACTTAAACAGTCTCAGCAGGTAACTACCCAGTAATATAATTAGTTTATTACAGTCTATAGTTTGGATTATAAACTGTAAATTAACTAAGCCCTAAAAACAATGGCTTTGATCCTCATGTTTTGGTGGCTGAAAGTGATTCTTCATTAAATAGTCATAAATGCATTTGAACACTGAATGTCTTTGTATCATATAATAAAATGTCAAACCAAGTAGCATAAAAAAAGATTAGTACGGTTTAGTACGGATTATTTTTGTGTATAACATTGATGTGTTGAACTACACCAGTGGTTGCTCTGCTAAGAGATCTGTGTGACCTTTGAAACCAGCTGGTTAACAGTAATTGCCAAAATAACTAGGCATTAACTTGGCAACTGTTAGCCAATGAAATTCATAGTATGCAAGTATTTCAAGCATTGCTTATGTGTCCAAAAATGTGTAAATTAGCAGATTATTTTTAATTGAATTTCTCACCCCACTTATAGCGACAATTAGATTATTATTCATACAAATCCATTTAAATCATATATTATGTTTCAGTTCTTAATAAGGTTACTATCCACTGGCAATTCTTTCACTCGTGCAAGCCAATTTCTAGTTGTACTTGGCGCCCAACAACTTTTAATTCTGGTCCTGTCTGTGTGTGTGTGTGTGTGTTTGTGCGTATGTGTGTGTGTGTGTGACAAAATGAGTGCATGTATGAATGAATAAACGCTGGGCAGTTGCTATCTCAAGAGGCTCAGGTGATCAAAGTGACACATGGAAGGCTGTTTTAGATGAGGCAGGGGACGTCTCAGAACACACACCCCATACTTATGCACAGACATGCAGTCAGAAACACACACATATACGCACAGAGAAAACAGGCAGAGATGCTCAAAGGCACAAAAACGAAGACACACATACCATCATTAAAATGAAACAGTACAAATACACAGCTCACATTCAGGTGTTTTGACAAAGAGGAGCGGAGTACAGAACAAAAATTACAACAGAAGTTGATACTAGAAGATCACGATCCGAAGAATTTATTTTCTGCCTTTTCTGTCTTCTTATTTTTTCTCTTTGTTGGGGACTTCTCACAAGTCATGCGTGTCTTATACTGAATCCTGGAAAGCGTAGAGCTTTAATCCTGTGTATCAATGGCAGATCAACAATAGCGGGAGAAATTCCACGAGTACATTATTTTATAAGACGTCAGGAAAGGCAACCCCAGCGGGGGCAGCAGTCTGCTGATAATACAACCAACAATGGAGATATTATTCCTGGATTTTGCTTTCAATCATAGCCTTGCTGTCAGCTTGAAAATAATGGTAAAAGTAAACATCCATATGATTTTGACTGGATGGGGTGTGGGTGACACATGTTGCCTACATAACAAACACGCCATGTGGTTGCCACACACTGAGTATTTGATGCAAATTGCAATAATCAAAATTTAAATTGCGATTACAGTATCAAAAGGAAATAAACAACAATTATGATCTTTCTTACAATCATGCATCCCAGGAAGGGGTGTGGATGGGTAAAGCTCACCTGTGTTTTGCCTAGAAGCTTGTAAGCCAGCTGAACTTTGGTGTAGTGAGAGACATCAAAGTGCTTGCAGGTTTTGGACAGCGCCACATCTAACTGTTCCTGCATGGACAGGTGTGAAATCAACAGATCAGCAGCAGGAATGGGAACTTCACAGACATAATTAGTGTGTATAAGAAAACAGGAAGTATAAATAGGAGCAAAGACTTGGAAGGTTCGTTTTATGCGAGGGCGATTACAATCAGTGATTAAAATGACAGATGCAGCTGAATTGACACTTTAATTTAGACTCAAAGATAAGTGTTCACACTCATAATGAATCTGGGCGCTGTTACAGAAATAGAAACGCCGCGTGAAACTGTGTAATTATGGGGCGACGCTCCACGCTGGCGCTGCACTATTCGCTAATGCGCGAGATGAGAGAACCAACAAGATAAAAAGATGCGTGTGGGAGACAGCAGATATTAAGAGAAGAAACATAAAAGAGTAGAAAAAAAGAAAAACGTGAGGGAGAAAGTCATTGAGTAGAGAAATATTGCAAAGCTGGTTGCCGTCTAATTACGGAAGTCACTGCTAGACGCCACTGACAGGAAACATTGCTGGGAAAAGCGTGCGTGTGGATGTGTGATCTCGCCATACTATAATCTCAAAAATAGCCACCAAATCCTGAAAGGTGGCAATTTATTTAATAAAACACAGTCCATCTGCCTAGGGGCCTGAGAGACTGGATGTTGGCAGACTGACACCCTGAGCGCCACTGTTAGATGTAAACGCATGGTCAAGTGTTCCTTTCCGATCTGTTTAATTCATATAAAACTGAAGCACTACAAAAGGGCAACGGCTGCTGTTTAATCTGCAAGCTGTGTGTGAGTGTTTCTGAGGTGAACAGGGTGATCTTGTGTATGGAGCTAAAGGAGACTGAGTGACTGATTCAATTCAAAGAAGGTCGGCATGAATGAATTCGTACTTTGTCCTTTGTATGAGGACAAAAACTAAAAATCAATTTCATTCTGAAGGTCACGTACCTCGATTTGCTCCAAGGTGTCTTGCAGTTTGGAATTCAGCTCACTGAGGAAAGAGGAATATGTTTGGTCAGTTTAGGGTGCAGGACAACAGAAAATGTTTAACAGAAATGGGGAAAAATCATTTTCAGTCAATTGTGCACCACAGGTTGTCGCTGTACTCTGCTGGCAAAGCGACAAAGTACCAAATATATTACAACAACATGTTAGACGGAAAGTGTCTTTCTAACTCAGAAAGAGCGAGAGAGCAATGAACAACAGAAAACCAGCCTAGAGACAAAGGATGACATTTTTATCTAAGGCAAAAAAAATGGCATTGACATTTGAAACACAAATGCGCTGTGCAGTTTAAACAAACCTGGTTTGTTTTTCATCTTGTGCCGCTGGAACAGGTCAGCTGTGTGTTATATGTGTACGGATATGCAAAGCTACATGTGTTGTGTTCATAATAAACTGTATTGGTGGTACTTTAAAAGAGAGGATATATAATCGCTATTATAACTGTTTACTGTGCTGTCTATCAGCACCCAAAACCATTTTAATTCTCTAGATTTACCACCTTATAGATACTTTCACAAAAATTAAACTGTTGATTAAACTTCTCAAGTAGTCCTGACCCATTTTTTCGATTTCTAAAAGTGCAAATGCTAAAAAGCAACATTTGGCCGAGGCTTTTAGCAATATACCGACAGCTACTTTTTCTGTGGCCAAGAATTATCAAGAACCAACAATTAAGAACAAGTGCATTTCATTTTACAAGCTAACTTGTCTTGACAACTGAGATTGCCCGGCCTCTGGGGGCCAATGTTGTTGAAAGATTAGACAGAATGCATAAAACTTTAATTAAACTGCCTTTTCCTTCCCTTGTCCGTTTTCTTTCTTCTCTTTTAAGACACCCAGTGCAAAAGAGGTGTTCCAGCAGCCCGTTCTAAAGTTTTTCCCATAAGCACTCTCATTTTGCCTTGATGCATGATTATTTGCGTTGAAGAACAGCCCCCTAAATGATCTTGCCCTACTGGATTTTTTAATAAGCAATGCTGCTTTTGAATTGCAGCAAAAGTCCAGAAAGAGAGTGCAGACTAAAAGAGAATGTGACCTTTTCAGGGAAAAACTAAAGAAACTCTGAAGTTCTCGCAAAGGCTGATGGGAGAATGCAGTGGCTCTTTGGCCTGCCTCCTTCCATCACGGTGGGCTCTGACTTATCGTGGGTCCCTCCTTTCCTTCGAGCAGCTCGGAGGAACCCCAACAACACACTGAGTTCATCAATTACATCTCATTCACTTGCAGCTTGTCAACGTCATGCCTCTTCGTACCTCGCTGTGTCCTTCGGGAAGGCCGTGCAAAATCACACTTTAATGGGTTTTCACGACAGGATCCTTCACACAATAAAAACATTTCAATTCAAACAGTCTCTTATTACCACACCATTAGCCGAGAAAGCACAGGGAGAAAGACAAAGACAGAGCTAACTTTTTTCTTCTTTAAAACGATGCAGAACATAAAGCAAGATCGCTAATAGCATGGGGTCAATGATGTTTAAAGGATGTGGCTGGATTTGCAGGCAGTGTTTGTGAAAGTTCTGCGTGCTGGGCTGTAAAACCATGCTGTGGGGCCCTTCTGTGGCTTGGGTTTGTCAGCAATTAACTCTGGAGTCTTGCATCTGACAAGTGAATTATCCATTACTGCCAGAGATTAGCACTGAAATAAATCACCTAACTAGTCACAGGACAAGAAGCAATTATTTTAAAAAGTCTCAAAGATGTCTTTAATATCCAGAACACATTTAGCTGTGAGTGCCTGCAAAGCAAATGAGAATTCGAGAGGGACGTGTTGCAAGGCACAAACTTAAAAGTCACGGCAGCAAAAAAAGTTTTCTTAGGACTTAGACATAGAGCAAAAGATTTTTGTATTTTGTAAAAAAAAAAACAACAAAAAAAAAAACAATTGTTTCTGGCAGAAAAAAAAAATCCATGATAGGGCCCTTTAAAGTTAACGCTCTAAAATCAAAATATTTTACAAAATTCTAAAAGTAAATACGTTTTTTAAAAATCTACTTAGAATTTCAGCACAACAACACCAGATATCCGTTTTTGCCATTTCATTCGCTGTAGGTGTGTTCAAATGCTTGCATTTACCACCGCACAGGGAGATTTGCATCTACAATCAGAGTATCATAACATCATCGAAATTCAGTCTCAAAGGACAGAGATAGCAAAATTATTACTTAAAGTAAGAAACCGCCAAGTGACATTTCATTTTGTGATATTGGCCGCAGGTATTGCCAGACTCCCTGACCTCGGATACAGCGTACGCCGCTTCTTATTCGGACAGCATTCTCCCGCACACATCGATAGCTGCCTCCGGGAATGCCGTGTAGCTCTGCATCTCAATGCATCCAATTAAACATCTTATCACTTTTCCCTGTAGAGACAGTGATGGGCAAACAGCAGTGCGATCAACATAAAAGCACTGAGATTTCATCAAATAGGCTTTTATTGACAGGGGTTGTGGCTGCTGAATAGTATTTTTCTCTCCTGGAAGACCAGCCTGAATTGTAAACAGGTGGATGAATTTGCAGTCAATGGAATTGTTTTAGCGGTTCATCTAGTGGTGGGATAATACAGACACACTCAGTCCTATTAGGAAGCCAATGAGGTAATGATGAAATAGCATCTACATTCATTTCAATAACAGTTGCCCGGCTGGCAGACATGCCAGGCGTATAAGATTTGAAAAGTGTCATTGTTGCTTGTGGGCTATCCATTTTTAGCATCTGTGTTTTAAGCTAATCACTAACTAATCACTAATCATTCTGAAACCCCAGAAATGACCTTCCATTTTCTGACACTGTTGTCTTATCACAAGTGTACCATATTTAAGACAGTTTTTAAGACTTCCTTGAGTGTTAAAACTTTTTCACATTATGTATTCTGTGACACCCTGTTCAGCTGTTGCTCTTTTTCCCCAACTCAAATTGACCTGTTAAAAGACCTGAGGCTAGCGTCGCATTTACAAAAACACTGCCTGTTTTTGTCAGCATCACTGCTTGAGATGCTAAGCAGATGTTTGGGAATTATGGGTAAAATAACAGCCCTTCAATTGTCATGATTTTAAGAACCATTCAACCCGACTCTGAATAATACAGAGATTGATGTCACACTGTCTGCAGAAGGTCATTTTTACTTGCCTCACTGCTTGTTTGGAAGCTAATTACCAGAAAAAAACATGGAAAAAAGGAAAAGCAAAAACAACTGGCAACACACATCCACTGCTGTTCCATCCTGAACACTACGTCAACGCCAGAGTGTCAATAAACCAGTACTGCAGTGTAAAACCCCTCTGACAGTCACTGGCTACCAGAGTAACAAACAAACCTGAGAGCACATTATGCATCATAAACACACACTGAATTTGCACAGCCAATCTGCTTCATATTGGCCATGTTCACATATTGTAAAATCGTTTTCAAGACAACACCCTTCCAAAATGATCCTGTACACCACACTAACATGGAGATGGTCTCAAAGCTAACAGAAATAAACTAAAACCCCAATTTTGATTTAATGGGGTCTTTAACTGCCACAGTAAGTAAAATCCGTCATGGAAAAATCTGATTCTTATTTAAATTGCCTCTGCTTCACTGGAGGCTTTTGTAGCACTGCAGCTTTTAGAGATCTTCCACTGAAACGAATGGACAGAGCCAGGGTTCAAAATTAACACCTGCCAACCAGTAAATACAATCAAATAACACACCAGCTGGCCAAAAGCTTAGGAATTAGGAACTGCAACTTAATACATGACTAACACTGAATTTTAAGAATGATCATTTTACTCCTAAACGTGCCAAGAACACATTGGTCATGACTCAAACATCTTCTAACAACTTTTACTTTAGTGGAAAGAATTGTCAGTTTTACCAAAGACACTTTTTTGACATGCAGCACATACATGATCAAAAACAGCTAAATAAAGCCACTGTCACAGGCAAGACATTAGCCCTACTAAAATACATAGATAGCAATAATAGAATAGTTTGCATGGCTGGCTGGTAATAAGTATTTGTTGCTGCTACATTCAATTTAATTCAATACCTTAATTCAATACCTCAATTCTTCCACCGTTGGCAGGTGAAGTAAAACTTATTTTAAACCCTGAACAGAGGGACACTTCCATTGGGGAACAAAAACCCAAACATTGAGCACAATAACTTAATACCTTCTCTGAAAAATGTATGAATTTGTGTTCCATTATTCTTTCAAAGGGAGAGAGATTGTGTGAAATCGTATTTGGGCTGGTTTCCATGCACGGATGCATGGATATCTCTCTGTGCAGAGTGGGCTGGCTGGAGGCTGATCAGAGAGAACTTTCTATGCCAACTAGAACAGAACAGCAATGTAGAGAAATGGAAATTGTGTGTGTGTGTGTGTTTGTGTGTGAGCTTCCAGACTGAAACTTCCCTGTCTCTTAGGCCACGGCTTTAAATAGTTTAGAGATTGCAATGTCAGAGCAAGTTTTATCTAATGAAATCTTTTAGGGCCAAGCATTATTACATAATTTTGGATTCACTGTAGACTTCTTTGTGGGAACCATGTCAATTCAAAAACGAAAAATTACAGACTACTGCGAGCTTGATAAAATCTTAAACGATAAAAGCTGCATTATGCTCTTAGTCATCAGTGTGTCACTAAATCTTTGATACTGCTGTTTAATAGATACAACAATCTCTGTTCCCAAGAAGTGAAAGAAAAACCTGCAGAAAAAAAATAAAGGTAATAAAGAAATCAAGCATTTCTTATAACTGCTCTGTCAGACGGAATTACTAAAATAAATCACATCATATTAAACTCCACGGTACGATTTCTCATCAATCCACAAACCTTATACAGTTGTAGTGTTTGAAAGTGCTGGCAGCCTTCTGGCATTCTAAACACAACTGGATAGCTCCCGGATAGTCTTCTTCCTGTAAACCAGAACAGAACATTTAACCAGAATATCAGAATTTAACMACTGAGCTAAMAGCTTAATGGGCGATRTTACTTCACTCATRTYWATATKACAATAAAAAAAGTTCATATGGACAAAGGCTATAAAAACTGAGTATGGTTCTCTTGCGAGTGTTTGTTCATTGCACGTCTGTTGAAATCAAGTTTAAACTTACCTCCAGCATTTCACTCAGTCTAACATCAGTCCTTTGCTATGGGAGAGAGAGAGAGAGAGACAGATGAGAAGGTGTCATATGTCAAATACTAGGCAGTAGGAAATGAGTCTAATAGAAACTTGGGCAGAAATGCTCTGTTTATCCATTAACGATGCAAATAAAGTGATTACTAAAGTCTTTATGGTCCTCAAAGACTTCAACAATCCTGTTAACAGCTGTCTGCGTCTCTGATTGGCCAAAAGCCCCAGACTGGCTTCAGTGAAGCCCTCTTTAGCAGAACGAAGCTGCCTGCAAGAAGAGCCAAAATTACAGCTTTTAAAAATCTCATTTGAGCTCATCAAAACTTTAAACCAATTCATCAAAGTACAAGAACAGTTTTACAGCGAAAACAAATCTCCCACACCTTCGTGCATTTGTGCAGATAACTGCGGCCAGCTGCAAATTGGTCTGCAGAGATGTCACTCTCTCAAGCTCCTGCAACACAACAAGGTTTCTGACAGTGTTTATCTAGAACAATAGACAAGAATTACCTTAGAATCCTTTGAAGTACAAAAGACAGCAAAATTGAGACAATGGCCATGGAAGCTACCTGGATGTTAGTTCTCATGGACAAGCACGAGTCTAACCTGTGCTTAATGGGTTCAGAGCAGAGTAGAGACACTCTCTTTTGTTAGCTCTCATAGACAGCAATTTTTTCAAGTCCACTATGAACAATAAGAGGAGAGAGAGGAGATAATGGTGACAAGCTTTCATTATGGGTAAGAGAAAGGCAAGAGTTTAGAGAAAGAACATGCCTCTCAGCCCACACCATGTCCAACCAACTAATAGACAGTTGAAGTTCAGAGTATTTTGCAAGTTTTTTCTCTCCATTACAGCATTCTCAGCTTTTGAAGAGCACAGCTGTCACAGCCCGGGGTGAACTTTGTCTTTTAAAGCGCATTAGCTCTGGTCGGCACAAAACCAGCCTTCGGCACAGAAACATCATGCCACCGTCACGTTAAAGATAATTATTTTGCAAAAGAATACAAGGAGGAAACAATCGATTTCACAGTGAGCCAGCTGAAACAGAGGCTCCTTATGTAAAGCATCACAAGGAGATAGAGGACGTTCATTGTCAGGGGTTATCAACAGAAATTACCCCCCGAGAACACTGAGAGGCTCCTAGATATGAACGGACCACATTAATCTCCGTGCTGGGTGCTTGAGTGGCCTGAAGAACATTCTGCAGGCTGCAAAGCATCATCGATAGAAATGGCAGTACAAACAGCAATAAAACAAAAGTGCAGTGTTCAATTTGTTTTGCCTTTTGGTCCACTGACAAACACTTGGGAGGCGTGAGGTTAACAGGATGTACTTGTCAAGGAAACATCTAATGGACTGTGAAGAAACTTCACAGAATGGGATCTGATTAATAAATCTGTGCAAATTATTCAGAACTTCAGGTAGACAGAGAGCTTCTAAATTATCCTTGGATTTGCCCTTCAAGAATAGGATGCCGGCCTGTCTGAGTCATAGGGTTCTTAAAGAGGTTCTTGGCCCAAAAATGAAGTTAAATGCATTTTAATTTAAACTGTATGAGGGTTAGTAAATCATGACAGAATTTTATTTTAGCCGAAATATTCCTTTAAGCGATGCAGTGGACAGTGGACAACCCAGACAAGAGTGATTCATAGTGTACGGTCATGGTCATGTACACACTGCAGCTACATATGGCTGCCATTTTAAGTGCTTAATCTAATTCTGTACACACTGAGTTCAGTTTATTAAAGGAGTGACAACTGAATTCATTCTGGAAAACAATAAGTGGTTACAACTATATGAACATAAAATATAAGTGAATATATAAAATGTATACATGTATATATAAAATGTATACAAAACAGACTGAGGTTCAAGTCTCATTTGCACATTTTTTTACTGGTTCTCTAGAGCTCCAGATCTAAAAATAACAAACATTACCGTCAAAATAGACCATATCGTTTAAAACCAGCTTAAAACGACAGTTTACTAAAACTTGCAGTTAATATTGCATTAATCTAATACAACACAGAAAAGCTTATTCAACACAGAAAACCCATCTTTTTCTGAGACAAAATTGTGGTAGACTATTTTAAGGATTTTTTGTTATAGTGTTATTTATATGTTTAAGTACTGAGTACTATTAATTAACAACATATACTTGGTTTAGGTTAGGATCTGGTTTAGGATTAGTTGCACTTAGGAATTTGCATATTTACTCATATTACTACAGTAAAAACATGTACGATATGTAACAAAGACACTGCAAAATAAAGTGTTACATAAAACTGCAATCTATGTTATTTACAGCAATTTAAATGAGACTCCTGTGTTCTGTACACACATGTAGCAATAATTTAATGGATTCACTCCAGAAGGATTCAGGATTCAGAACAATCTTCCACTCTCACAAACAGCCATAAAAACCTGCGGCCATAAATGAAAGTCTCATCTACCCACCCACAAAAATGTGTAGAGTCATTAAGCTCATTAGTTAACAATAGACCTGCATCCCACCAGTCAATGAGGCATCTGCAGACATGCATCTGAGCTTCCACACTGACCCAGCAGCCCTGAAACCTGGTCAAACCCACCGTTCCTAATATGTTCTGCCAGCATAAACCTGGCAAGAGACCATCTATGAGGTATCATCATTTTTCCCTTAAGCAAGGCACCTTGAAAAAAGCCAGGCTGCCTCACTGCGCCTGTAGTGGGTTTTTTTCTTGGATTAAAGTCTGCTAAATTATTAACTACACAGTGCATTACAGACCAGAAGGCTGCTCAAAAATGAAATGTTCAAAATGTTTTGGTACATCACTCTGTGATATGATGTAGCGCTGTTTGACTATTTCTGTGACAGGCACAGAGCAAAACGTATCACCAGATTTACAAAAGGCACAGACAGTTTAAAATACAGTTCAAAGGATGGCTAAAACACAACCTTATCTCTGAAAAGCTCGGAACAAACGCACGCAGCTGAGGTGCAAAATGGCTTGTGGCAAAGCAACGGCAGGTGTATGGGAGGTAAAAGCTCTTCAAAAAGAAGAAACACAAATAACCATATTTCCCTCCACAGCTCTCGGCGAACAGCTTTTAGAAGTCAATGTTTGAGTGTGTTTGAGTCAGGAGTTTAAAAATAGTGTTTTCTATTCACGTGTGCTGTTGTGGCCCATTGATTTATAATCTTTTTTATAAGAAATCTCCAGGTTTAAACAACACAGATTTCCTAAAGCCTGTGTACTTCTGTAGCTTTCGAATAGGGTGACGCTGGTACTCTTGTTAAGGCTAGTTTGCACCCTGGATACTTTTTGAGAACATAGTTAAAAGGATTGATTACATTGATAAACTTTTTTAAACAGGAAACATTTTGAAAGTTCTATAAAATTACAGCAAGAAATGCGTTACTTTGCAGCCCAATAACAAATGCTTTTTGTGTTGGTCTTTGAAGAATCTAAGGTCAATTTAATGTGACATGATTCTAGCTGTAATCTTTAAATATTTGTTCCATCGCCCATTACAGAGGCTGTAGTTTAGATCAGCAGATGAATATCTTCATTAGTTTGGACAAATAAATGCTTTAAAGCTGAGTGTACAATTTCTTCTTCAGTGTCTTCCCAAATATTCCTGCTATCAATCGGCCCGCCCCAAAGTCACGCCACTGGTTGCACCAGAAATGTGTATTTCAGTCAAACAAAAAAAACAACAAAGCAATATTTAAAGCACCACAGAACCCCACACTATAAAATATTGAAGGTTATAATGTGTGTTATATAAAGCACAACAAAGGATCGAGGGTAAAAGCTTTTATGGCACAAACAACAACTAGGCCATTAGCAAGGTTATGGAGATAATCAACGTCAAGGCCAAGTTTAGGTCACAAAATAATACCAGAATGCTGTTTGCTCGTTTCACTTGAAAAAATGAAGAATGACAGCCGGTAAAATGTCATTACCTAATAACCAAACGCTGACTGCCAATGATAAACTATGGCTTCCCGTTGATTCATCTTGTAAATTGACACCAAACGCATTTTCTTTTGTTTAGCAATTCAAATAGTATGTTTAGAGGCACTGTGGGTATTTCATAGCTATAATACATTTCTATCTTTCCCATCTCACCTCTCGCCACACATACGCTTACAAAACAGCTTGGACAGCACATCTGTAGGGGCGGCACATCGCCACAGCGCTGCCTGCTGAGTTATTGTCCAGCACCAAATATACAGCTGAATGCCAAGGTGAGGGGAAACGCAGATGTAGATTTACAGTCATGTATCAAGGGTTTGAGATACGAGACCTAAACAGATTGTAACTGAGATGGGCGCATTAACTGAGATGTGGCATTTGATGCATCAAAAAACAGTCGTGATTTTAATACCAATACTAAAAAAAACATTATGATGCCTCAGTGGATAAGCCGGCAAAAAGAAAGTGCCTTTTCCGTACTTACAGAGTCTCGACTGGAATAATTTTCCTTTAAACATGCAAAAAAATCTCATTTTGAACAACAGGGCGGCATGCAATGGGAATTCAATTTGTAGTTCTGATGTTTGAAATGACACTTCTTGGAAGAAAAAAGATCAATATTTGCCTTTTTATAAATTAACGCTATTTATCATTCAATCAATCAGACCCAAAACCCACACCAGCCCCACCCAACTGGTCATTGTCACACAAATCCAAAATCCTCCCCACACATCCAATAAAGTGAATGATGACATGCATGGATGAGGGATAGAAATCCTGTCCTTTCTCAATCAAAAGCCCAGCTTGTCCAGTTCTGATTACTTTGCAAAAAATGTTTCAAAGTAATTCAATGTGATCTGTTTTGAAAAGGGATTCAAAGTGATTTTTAAAGTTGAGAGAAATATGACCAGAGGCAAACCAGGCACAAAGCCTGAACTAGCTTTTCTACTCTAGCTTTGATCCTAAATCACAGGAAAACACTCATTTAAGATGAAACACAAAGCATCTTCTGCCTATCTGTCAGTCACATCATCAATGCAATAAATGCTGCCTGACATACAAACTGTACAGACCGTTTCAACAAATGCATTTAACATTCTGTGTAGTTTTTTAAAGAATTAATCGCCATGGTAACTAGGATGTAGCTGAAGGTCAATGCCAATTTCCAATCTATTTTTGTAGTCTGAAGTTTAAGAGTGATACAGGATATTAAACAAAAAAAATGGAGGAAAAGGAGAATCTGTGTGTCGCAATAAAAGCAAAGAATTCAGACTTTAGACCTTTTCACAAAACATCTAACATGATTATATTACCAGGAAAAATAGGTCCAAATTTAGACAGTCTGTGTCTATGGCAAACAAACATGTTAGGAGTCAGATGTTAACTAAATACATACTAGAGACCCAATTTTCCTAGCAACCTGTGTCGGAGGTGACAGATTGCTTACCTTAACATACGAAGGCTGTTTCTCCAAAATGAGGTCTGCCACTCTTTTAGACACCTGTAAGATGAAAAGAGAAGTTAATGGTTAACATCTGTTTGACATTTGTGCATTTTACATCACATTCTAATCACTCCAGGTATTAACCAAGTCACTAAAATTAAAAAAAGGATGACAACAACACAAAATGTAAAACTTTTAACCTAATTCATGCCTTTCATATGTGTGACAACAACACTGTCACAACTTAATAATTTTTGCACTTTCAAACATACAGTGGTGATAATGGCTCCACAGAAGCTCAGGTCATAAATCTGAAGTATGCTGTGGTATGCTCAGATCAATGTGTCACATGGTACAGCTGTCAGAGGCGAGAAGGCGGGGCACTGAGAAGTGATGGCAAGAGACGAACAGATGGCAGTATCAGCCAAGCAGTGGCTTATGTTAGCAGAACTCGCTGTGCAAAAACTGAAACTTTTGTGTGTGTGTGTGTGTGTGACAACCAGAAGTAAACAGCACCTCTGTTTTCTCTTACATCTGCTTTTGGCTCTTAATAAAGGAAACGTTTACACAAAAATGAAAAAGTGGCGACCACTTACTGATCCCCATGATGCTCCAACCAATATTTTTACATCTTTTATAAAACAATTCAGACATAATTTTCAATACACATATACATAGTGATTTAGTGATTTGCTCAAAAAAAAAAAACAGGTCTGTATTATTTGCTCATTCTTAGTTTAGTGAATAAGAAATAAATGGATGTGCATTGACCTGATGCTACAGTGCATTTAAAAAAATTCACTTGAAAAATGTAAGTACAAACATTGATTCTTGGCATGAGAAAATCAATAGAGTGAGGTAAAATGAGGTAAAATCTAGCAATACTTGGAAATATACATGTTCCCTTTGCCATTTTTTGAAGCAATTTTTTAAAATACATTACAGCTATCATTAAAATCAACAAGCTGATGGTAAAAGGAGAGTTAGAAGGTTAATAATGCTGAGAAAATCTATAATTTATTTACTGAATGAGTGAAAGCATTTCTCAATGTGCACAAATGAAGACGAGAGGTGGGGCCATGATTTTGACAAAGCTCACTGCTCCACCTATTGGTCATTCATTTTTGTACGAGACCCCAAATGACAGTTGAGACCTGAATGAGAAAAGCAGCTGGGAGAAGACCACCATCCATTGTTATATTCTCAAACTGAGGACAGACTCTGAAATACAGTGCCAGAAAACTGACCAACATATGTTGGGTCACACACTGTCGCATTTGTAATTTAGCAGCGACTGAGCAAATATGAAGACAAAGCCGTCTGTCAGCAAGGCAAGCTAACGCTCCCACTGAGCTTTACTGCAGACTGATCTCTGCACGGCTAATAACTTCAATTAGAAATCTATTAAACAGAGTTTGCACCAGAGCAGTAAACAACCTGCAATTTTCTCTAGCACTGGTTTTACGAATCCAAATTACATGTTAAAAACCTTACATGTTCATTCCACCTTATTTTCCAATTACGACAACCATTCTTAAAAGAAAAAAAACACAAACAAACTCAATTAATAAAATTAATCATTCATATTTTTCATTTTACCTAATGAGTACAGGAAACAGCTCCCTCACACATATCTACCGAGCCAAAATAACATTACGTTTAATTAAGATCACAAAGAACAACTCCATTAAATGAAGAAGGTCCCAGTGCACACAAACTTTTTCTCATAGATAGATTAAAGAAATAAATAGAGTCCATTTTTTTTCCTACCCCTGTAAATAAATAATCACTGTGTACTTCTGGAATTCTGTTTAGAGAATTCTGTTATAATGCACTTTTAACTTTTTTTGTTATAATAAATCCCCTTGTTTTGTAGAAAGTTACTGGCTTGGCTTTGTGTCATTTATCAATGCAATACAACAGAACAATCTTTTACTCTGCACAATAGCGAAAGAAATTAAATGTTATGACCCAATTACCCCAGACCTCCCAGCAGGTTCCAGCATTATTATTTGGCATTTTATAAAACACACACAGGACTGTAGATACAATTCACAGAGCTCTAATGCTATATTTACATTGGCTATATCATAGAGCTGTGTTAATCATAAACCAAACTAAATTTCTTAACAAGGATCTGAATACGTTAACTACATTTACTACAAAAAAAAAGTCATCAGATCTTTCGTGAAAAATTATTTTAACCTTTTAAACACCCTCATATTTTAAATAATCAATTTCTCAAAACAAAATCCAAATCCAAAAGTTCCCCTGGTACCTGTACTTAAAAACCCTCTGGCATGCCCCACCCCGTCCCAGTATAAATTTCAATATATAATATTCATTCATCATATTTATGTATATTTTCCTTATAATAAACAGCAGTGGCCTTACTGTTAGTTCTATTCAGCAACCCGTCCAAGTGTTAAACAACTAAAAAGTCCCTGTTGAGAATCACTGAGGACTTCCTCCTGCCTCATGAATGACTCATTCTCATGCGGACAACCAATTAGCTCTGTGATAAGCTCCTGCCAATGAAGTGTCAGAGCTGCCTGTTAACAGAAGAATAAGCTGCCACCTCCAATAGACCAGATGGATTTGTCTTCCACTGACCCACCGAATCCATAGTAACTGCCAGCTGCCAGCGACACATCCACAGACAGCACATATGGGTGCTGCAGAAAGAGTTACTTTAAATGTGGAGTAGCACAATACACACACAAACTGTCCGTAAGGTCATGACCTCTCATGTAAATGACCCTGGAAGAGGATTTTGTGCTCTTCATGAATAAAATATGACAATACGCAAATGTGCAAAGCCAGATTTAAAGTGGTGGCATTTAGTGGAAAGTCTGCCACACACAGAGCTCCTCCTACGGTGCATGCAGCTGTCTGTCATGACCGAGATGGGCAGCAGGGGCCCAAGGCCTGTGGGTGACCCCGGGACCACTGCATTGCCAGAGAACAGTCTGTTTGTGGCAGGACACAACAGATAATGTCAGGCAGAGTCATTGCTTGTCTTCTGTGATCCCGTGGGTCGCATCTTTTAGCATGCACCGGGTTGACAAGACAGCTATGCGTAAGCAAGCATTTCAAGCAAGATAAACCAAAGAGAAAGGGTGACACTAAAAAAAATGCATTTCTAAGGCAGAAGTGAACTATGGATCACCCCAGATGGGGCAGAATGCACTGGCACGCAGCTGCGTGGACCAGGGAGGTGGTAAACACGCTAATAAACTACAACGTGCTGCAGGATGAGATACAAGCTCCAAGTCTCAGTAATGATGCAGCAGATGCCTTGTGTGTCAAATATCACAAATGGGTGCAACTTGCAGCTTATTTTACACATTTATTTTAAAGATAGCCCTTAATCTGATACATACGGCTGCTTGCTGTCTCTTCAGCTTATCTCTGTATTCCTCCAGTTCCTGAAGGTTCAGATCTGGTGGGAGTTTCTGTTGGGAACACATATAAACAAAAAAGACATCAATATAAATTTGAGATCATTATTTCAAGATCTCTCTAAATAATAGCTTTTTAACAGCCTGAACAAACTTTCCCTTTTGATGTTGAATGGTAGACTTGCTGATAACTGATGATTAAGTCTGGCTTTATAATAGAAGAATATACAAACAACACCTAATGGCCCATTCCCAAACAGAAAAACAAACAGAAACTAAAAGCCAAACCTCTCGTAAGAGTAATTACTTTCCTCTTGGCTGAAACTCTCATTTTGCACAGCTTTTGCAATACGCCACCAAATCTAATGAGATTTCACATTCGTAGTATGTGGTACATCAATCAATCTGGGGGCTGAGCAAACTGCACAAACAATGAAGACACCTGGAGGCCTGTGCAGACCCTACGCCAAGATGCTCAGATTGATCAGTGGACATCTAATCTGAATGTAAGCAGATCATGTTCTGATTGTAGGTTATTTCACCGGCTTATTCCATTTCTACTGAAAGATTTTTTTGCAATTGGATCATGACTCTCTGTAGCGAAAATTAATTGATTGGTGAGGTGTTAAAAGATTCCCAACCTTAGTAGGGGGACAATTTAAAATCACTGAAGGTACACCGGGGGTTCTGGAATGAAACCCACACACCTCAAGCTCGTATTTCACCATGTCGAAGGAGTCGCTGGAGAAGTAAACTTCCTCAATGCTGTCAATGATTTCCTGTTCTGCCTGTGGATCGGTTGGCTGCTCTCGTAGTTCCCGCAGCTCCTCCTGTGGAGAGAAGCGAGAGTGATTATTGGCAAGAAAATCTCAGTACATCTGGGACACCATCATGGGGAAAAACAGCCTCGCTCCTAAAAACAGGGTTGGAACATTGATTATTTCTTGCGTTTGGGTTATAGTCCAAAGATTAAATGGTCTTAGCATCCATCCCTGAAGAACACCCTTCATGATCCTTAATGAGAATCAGTAGAAGAACATCAATTTCACCCAAAATAGCTCTGAGAAACAAAGTTGTCCTCTTTTCTTTGAAGAGAGGTGCTGAGAGGCTCAGAATGCATGATGCAACGTGGTTAAAACAGCTCTGCAACCATAAGCGAGATAAACTGGGCCATATTCAATTACTGCAGATGTTGAGGCAGCAATTTAAAAAACCCTTATTTATGGCCGTCAAACAAATTCACAGAAGGCATTTTGCAGTGATAAATTGTCCATTTATTCTGTACTGAAGTGTACTGAAGACATTTGATCATATATAAGAGGATCTTCCTATAAAGGCTGCAATTTGATGTCATTGAGATGGGAGCTGAGATATAATTTGGCCCGAGAGCCTTTAATATCCAGACACTCCATAAGGTACGGATGCAGTGCAGGCTGATGTTGGGAGCGTGGGTGAACTCACTGAGGTATGGCATCAGCAAAAGCAGAGGGTGGGGGGTATGAGTCACTCTCAGCTGGTACATGCACAGGAAGAACAAAAGACAAACTCTTTGGGATCAGTGATTACCATTAGGGCTTAAAGGTACTTGAAATCCAAATTGGACTTTTATGGCTTTTGGTCTGTTGGCTTTGAGGTCATCTATTGTATATGCTCAACAAAGTTAACGTTAAGAAGATATATGACATATGAAATGGCATTTACAATGTGTATTCAACAAAAGTACTGATGGTTCACCTTGCACTGGAGGGCTTATAATTTTTTTCCTATAAAATAAGCAAAAATCACCCAATCACAATCAGTATTTTTATCTTCTAAACATAAACAGCCTTAAAGATAACAAAAACTGTACAGAGAATATATCTTGATTAACATTTATTGTGCCACTGGCAATCTGTTGTTCTTTTAAGCATAAACTTAATTAAACTTACTGAGATTTTTGGAATGAAAAACTCCATAAGATGTTAGCCCAACACTTGAAAGAAATATTTGTTCACCGAGACATTTAATGGTGTTTTAAACATAAAACATGTCCCTGTGACCTCGCGTCGTGTTCATTATATTTCCATTCTGTTTACACTGAAGGTGTTTACAGAAATGAACACCTCCTGTCCCTTTATTCCCTAGATGGAGACGAACGCGAGTCTATTTGCACATGAAAGTGTGACTTAACGTGCTGAACATCAATCAAGGCTCAAGATGAGCCCGCTAAAGCGGTATTGAATGACGCCGATCAAAAACATAACAGAGAGTTATTTAAATGGCTATTAAAAATAACAATAAGTATTTGGACACGTGGATTGGCATGAGAGGTAACAGACCAACAGCGATTGTCCCGTTGATGTCAATCTATCTGAATCGGAGTCACGTCACATTGCCTGAGCCGAGGTCGGTTTTTGCACACTACACCTTTAATTTCCGACTTTGCAATTGCTTTGCAATTAACAGACATTATTGTCTACAATTACATTTCTCCAGTATGCAATATGCATCACCTGTGAGGCAGAGACAAGTTTCAGATAATTAATTTGAGTACTCTACGTGACATTCCTGAGAAAAACAGGCCTACGTGAGCTTGAATCGTGCTATGAAAATATTATTAATGATGATGACGATGACACTAGTCTAATGATATAGAGAAACTTCTATCAATTACTCCGAACTGTCACGAGGTGTTCGCAAGACTGCGCGATGATCTCTGCATCACGTGATTATAGTGCCATCTACAGGACACCAGAGACTGAACGAGAGAAATTGGTGCTTTCGGTAGCTCAGGCCTTTCAATAAAATCCCAAAAGCACATTTTGGGATTTAATAATCTTGGTATTTGCCACAGCTCCTGTGCTACCAAATTAAAATGACAAAACTCTAAACCACAAAGTTGGAGAGTAACAAAGCATTTACCCCTAAAACAAACACAATGCACAAACGCAAGTAAAACAGTTTACTGCCCAGTAGGTTGATAATATTTTATGTGTTTTATAGGTATGTTTTGTTTTATCTGACATAAGTGACATAAAAAGTTAAAAACAGATACATATAGTCTACTATAGAAAGTTCAGCATCTGTCAAATAT
>JAZGTK010002794.1:2814-29774 GCA_036877625.1 Ambastaia sidthimunki | reverse complement strand
GTTGCCCTGTACTTGTACATGTGTAATGACAATAAAGTTGAATCTAATCTAATCATTTCTTAATAATTTTCCTTATCATTTTGTAATTCATCCTGTAAATAATCAAACTATAATAATAAAAAACCAGTTAAGCGCTTCATCTTGAACAGGGTTTATTTCAGAAAGACAACAATGTAATAACAACAATGCAACAACATTGTAACAACAATGACCCAACCAAGCAAATACAGGACAAACACACATACCGATTTCCTGCTGATAGTCTATTGGATCTGTCTTTCTTGACCTTTCCATATGTGCGGCGAAGAGTGACTCTGTTAAAAAAACAACAACAGGCAGATAACATTACAACCCTGCTAGATGTTCTTTTCACTACTGCAGCATCTGTAGGCTGTTAGTTGTTGTCCAGCATGGACACGTAAAACACAACCACTCATGCATTTGGGGCAGTTGTGGTCTACTGGTTAGTGAGTTGGGCTTGTAATCAGTAGGTTACTGGTTCAATTCCAGCACCAGCAGGTAGCAACTGAAGTGCCCTTGAGCAAGGCACCTAACCCTTGATTGCTCCCCGGGTGCTGCAGTGATAGCTGCTCACTGCTCCAGGTGTGTGTGTGTTCATGACTTACTTGCAGTGTGTGTTCACTGCTCACCAGTGAAGGGTTAAATGCAGAGATCACATTTTGGGTATGGGTTAACACTTTCATGTGTTAAAGTCACCAGGAATTTGTATGTTTACTTAATTATTTTTCATTTATTGATTTACTTTTTCATTCTTGTATATATATATATTGTATATGTATGTATTTATTTTCTTTTTCTTTCTTTCTTTCTTTCTTTCTTTCTTTCTTTCTTTCTTTCTTTCTTTCTTTCTTTCTTTCGAGCAATTGTAACATGGCAAAGCAATTTCCCCCTGAAATTAATGACGTTTTTTTAACTGAATTGAACAAAATGGAAGTTGTTACTGTCTTTTCTTCCCTGTGGTGATGCATATCTGAGTAAAATGGCTTTTGGACTGATAAAAAACTGACTCCATTTCTTTCCAAGTGATTGGATCGTTGGAAGTTGGAGGATAGAAAGTGTCTGGTCATTGGACAGTCAGTATAGTCCTGCCCTCACAGGAGGGGAGGTTAATGTTTTTGATTTAAGATTATGAGAGATAATGACATCCACAGATAAATAATTTATAATAAACATTGCAATGTTATATAAAAATAAAAAAGCTGCTATGTGTAATTTCTAATGGCACCACTAGCACCAAACAGAACAGTGACCAATAGTTTCCAAATTTTCCCAAATGCCCCTTCTGCCTCGTCCTAATCTCCCATTGGCCAGACACGCAAATTGTCCCACCCCAAATTCATGCTAATGGTTAAGCCACAGATGGGAATTTTGCATGGGTTAATACCACATATAAATACCACATAAATACACACTGTGCAGGAATTTAACCAACCAATGGCTTACTTAATGTTGTCTTAGCTCTTTAAACTAGGATGCAAGAATTATTTTAACATGATAAACCAAAACTTCACTTTAATGCCAAAATGTTTAAAATTGCTGATAATATCTTCTGATATGGGCATTTTTAGCAATTATATATTGTACACTATTAAATTCTGCCATAAATGGAAAAGATGCTTTCCAAAATATTTATTTGCTGAAATATTTTTGTACTGTAGCTCAAAATAATTAAAACACAGACCCCAAATCAAGAAATCGCCTTCTGTTTTTTTTGTCCAGCAGCACTGTTGGACTGTCCGGTTCATCAGGACCTGTATCGTGGCTGTCATCTGAAAACATCATCAGAATAAGAACTAGAATCAAGATCAGAATCATGTCCAGATTCAATTTAGGATCAGGACACAATTAAAACAAGAACAGGATAAGGATTAGTATCAGGACTGGAATTGAATCCAGAACAAAACAGAGCAGTTAGATTAGATGTGCTTGCATACAATAAATGTTCAGACCTTCACTCTGTGAGTATTCTCCATAGTGTAGAAGGGGTTGACTTCCCTCACGTGACTTGGGATGGCCCATGTGGCAAAGATGGGCTGGGGAAGAGGTCTCTGAATAAACACAGGGTTTGGTGGGGGATTTGGATGAAGTAAGGGGCAAAACCTCCCGGGAGGGGGTGTTCAGGAGGTGCCTGAAGCTTCGTCTTTCATCCTGTACCTCCTTTTCTCCTATCACAGTGCAGGGGTCAAAGGTGAAGGCCCGGTCTCTCCGTGAAGAAGGAGAGGAGAGGAGAAGGTCAGAGGAGGGAGAGGAGCCCCGAAAGGACGAGTGGAGTGGAGAAGAGGAGGTCTGCAGTGAGCCACCATAATTCAGATTGCAGACACACACAACATATCCCATTAGTTTAACATATATGACTATATCATTCTTGTGGTTGCATTTAAAGGAATGGTTTAGACAAAAATGAAAACTGTGTCA
This sequence comes from Ambastaia sidthimunki, assembly GCA_036877625.1. NCBI lineage: Eukaryota > Metazoa > Chordata > Actinopteri > Cypriniformes > Botiidae > Ambastaia > Ambastaia sidthimunki. The sequence goes on along the minus strand of JAZGTK010002794.1, from coordinate 27,338 downwards.
ATGTTTACAAACCCATATGCTGGCATTTGAAAACCAGCATGAAACATATTAGGGGAGTTAATTGAGAACATTTGCACAGTTTCTGTAAATACACTAAATAACCAAATCTTTATTCTTAGATGAACTGTTCCTGTAATCCAATGCATGAAATATGGAAGGCTACACTCACTGTTTTATCAATGCCATCATCCCCATCTATCGAGCTCAGGCTGTCTCTCAGGCGGGTTCGAGAGGGGCGGTGCCTTTTGGTTTTAATTGACAGTTGTGCTTTGGCTTTCTGTAGACTGCTGTCAAGTCGTTCAGTCTCAGGAACTGCCTCAGTTAGATCTGATGTGGTAAAAAACACATTGACTTTTGTTTCCTGAGTTCTTCTGAGCTTAGAAAAAAGCACACACACCCAGACACAGAAAATAACATAAGAAATATGCTAAAAAACAAAATAAAAGACTTGTGCGCTGCTCACAACACACGCTCCCAAACACACATTAGGATTCTCGTTACAATCCATAAAGCACAGTGACACTGCAAAGCAGGCCAAAGCTCTATTAAGCTGTCAGCAGCTGAGATTACTTATATAAATGATGAGCGGCCATTTCTCATGTATGCCCTGTGGTGTGTGTGGGGTCAGTAAAACAGGAAATGCACAAACACACACAGACAAATACTCCAATCAGAGAATGTAGGCAGTCTACGAAACACAAATACAACTGCAGGAACTACAGGCATTTTTCTAGTATGAACGTAAATTTTGAATGTATCATTGAAATCCAATCTGACACAGCATAACTGTTCTGGTCCAGCAATAGTTCCACACAATTATATTGGCGAATGTAAATTTAATATAGTGTACACTGTACTGTAAAATCAACACTCTGCACTCTGTACAAAAACATGAGATAAGGCACATAATGCATCACCTGTTAAAATTAACTTACAAACAAAACAAATGCCTACACCTCTAAAAACTGCTGTAAATGAACACCTCTGTGTTTTAATGTTCTCAGTGGATCAGACAGCCTATACACTTCCTTCTCCAATCGTGTTTTCAGCTCTCAGCACTAATTCTTGTGGAGATGTTGATCCTGACTCAGCAGAATGTACCTTTAAACATGTAGTAAAATCACATGGTGCACATAATTAAAGAAACCAGCCCTTCAACATGCCCTTTATGTCTACCATCACTTCTCCTCCGTTATCAGCAGCATCTGAAAATTCTCAGGAATGTTTAATAAAATATTCAGAAGTTGAAACAGACTGTGGCACATGCGCAAAGGGAAGCCACGCCCCCTGTGCTTTTAGACACTGCGTTGGAGCTCCTCTCTCCTGTAATGCACTCAGTCTATTGGGAGTGTGGAAATGAAGATATGGACATTAATGGTGGGGGAGGGATGGGCTGGAAGAGGTCACTCACCAAACACATCCTCCTCTGCCTCTGCCAGTGGAGTGGACGACATCTTCAGTCTAAAAGAGGAAAACTGTTCAAATTGACAAGTTAGCTGCAAAAAACATTCATGTCCTGCCCAAACTACAGCTGTTTATCAGGTTAAAACAATATAAGCTAGCGAGTTATTATGAAACTTTTTTTTGTGTTGTTTGTCTATTTTTGTGCATTTTACTTGTATTATTCCAAAGCACAAATGTGCAAATGCACAGCACAGAGCATTTGGTCAGGTATCATTTGGCTGCCACACAGTGTCCAGGCAACAGGACGTTGGTCCATCTGCTGCACAGCACCTTCAATGGCAAAGCTGTCTGTCTGTCTATCAATCTATCTGTCTCTTGTCTTTCTATCTACTTTTTGTTGCCCCATTGTTTTCTGTTTATCAACATGGAAAAGCAGGAGGAGATGGGGTTTGAACCGTTCACCTGCCCTGTGGTTAAGTTCAACCCTCTAATCCATTAATCATTGCCTCTTATAGGGCTACATGTTCTAGATATAAATAAAGACATCAAACAGGACTATAGTTTTCTCACAAAATGTAAACTTTCTGTTCCTATTAAGAAGTACAGCAGGTCGGCTTTCTAGGAAACTGACATGGTCTTAATGCCTGTAAGGGCCTTACTTTCACAAGTCCTCCCACCGTGATGGAGATATGAAGTTAATGGCCATGAAACAGGCCTGACACCGCACATTAATGCATCTATAAGAATTAGGGGGGCAGGGCTGCTAAGCAGCTGACAGGCAGGGAATGGCAATAGCAAACAAATCAATATAGAGATGAAAGGGAATGAATCTGGCCTGTGTGCATATATCAGCAAATAAAAGCTTCCTTTACCGCAAGACTAAAACAATAAAAAGGCTATGTGCTCATGAACATCATCTTGGCTATGTAGGTATGTATATGGTATAACATTACATGCAATCCAAGTGATCAATAAAATCCACCTGATCAATAAAACAGGTTAAAGAACTTACAATCTTTTAGAAAAGGATTACTGTAGCTCACCTCTGCTAAAAGAGTTACAACTGACAATCAGGACAAAAGGAGGCTGTAAATCATGAATATTTCAGTATGACAAGGGGATGGGATATGATGGAATAGAAGGCTGGATCAGACTCACCTCTAGATAGTTGCGTATTCCACAGCAAAGCTCAGCTGCTAGGGTGGGCTGGCATACTGCTCCTCTGCCCTGCTCACAGGATGATGCTGGAGGACTCCGGTTCCTGGATGAGGACAAACTGTCAACGTCAAAGAGCTGCTCTGCGTACACACGCACACACTTATACACGGTCCTCAGCAACAGAATGTCAGACACTGCTATGCACACCCAAGGGCAGTGATGAAATGAAGGAAAGAGAGAGAGAGAGAGAGAGAGAGAGAGAGAGAGGAGGGTGGGGGTACATCATGAATCAATGTTATTAACACTCCAACAGCAGTGTAGCCTTTTTAGCTGTATAGCCCATCATGGAGGACATCTAATCTGTTTATTTTCTTCCTTTTAACTCATACATGCATTTCATTTATACAAAACAATAACATGTATATTATAAATTAGCATAAACTTCAAAAACATCTGCATTTATGCAATTATTTTATGTATTGTTATTTATGTGTATTGTATTTATGTGCATTATGTATTGCTATATATAAATAATATATTCAAAGTGTAATACATTCTTTTCAAAGTTTTATATGTAAAAATCATATGAAATCATGTAAATATGTAAAATCGTGGAAATTGAATGAGAGCGTCAAAACCAGGTTTGTTTGCGTTTCTAATGACGCCAATGTTTTGACAATTTGACCGTGAAATACCGGAAAATAAATATGGTTGGTCTAACGTTTTTTCTTTCCTTTTTGTGATTGGACCTATGAAAACAGGCGGGACAAAACTCAAAATCTATAAACGCCATTGGTTTAAGATTTGAAAATCCAACCTACTCCTGACAGCGATTTCCCTTCGCAGTTGGCGGGAGGAGGATGTTGCTGAGATTTAAAAAGCTGTTGCAGGGCATTGGCGTTGCATTACATTCCTATGTGCTATAGCGTTAGATAAGATGCACATATTTTTCAATAATAGCTTGAGTTATCGCAATAATCGACTAAGTCCACGAGTTCTTTAGCAGCGGAAGGCGTATTTGTTCGGGTTGTTATTATTTTTGTATTTGTTTGTTAGAGGTAAACATTTAGAATGGCTGGAACTGAAGATAATCATTAGATCATTAGAATTGCGCATGTTTCAGGCTTATCGTTATGTCTACAGGTCATGCTAATCCGTAGGATACAGAAACGCATATGCTTTTGCTTTACTACACTGTATATACTGACATGCACTTCTGTCATAGTGGATCATAGTTTTATTCCACTAAAATCAGGTAATTGTTTAATATAATAACTAATACAATTTAGCAGGTTTTTGTTTAACAATCATTTGCGAGATCAGCTTTAGGTGCTGCATCTTGATTTGATACTAAACTCGCTGAGTTTACTAGGCTTACTAGACCAAATTAGTTGATTTATTGTATCACTATTAATGTTGAAGCAATGTTAGTTGTAAGTTACTAGAGGAATCCCGTACACAAGTTACCCTAATAAAGAAAACTTCCATACTACACTGTACTACTGTTACAATACAGTTATGATAACTACTACTGTCATAAAAATCAATGCAGTAAACAAATATTGGGATTTTGTGATTGTCTGTTAGCACGCAGATGTTCACCAAGCTGTTTAAAAGTAGGGTAGGCAATTTTTGTGAGGCTAGCAATAGCACCCAGCTTTGAAAGCATAAGATCCTGCCCTTCCTTTCGTGCGCTTTCTAAAGCGACACACCTTCCCCAACAGTGCACAGAGGTATGCAAATACATAGTCTGACAAGCAGACATCCTATCATTGTATTAGGACTGAATGCAATTATTGGATGAACATTTTATGGTTCTGTTACTTCCACAGAAGAGATACAAATGTATATATATATATGCATGCATGCACATAACACTTTTTGTAGTGATTGCCATCAGGTTGTGAAGACACTTTAAACCAGCATAACAAGAAATTGTCCTGAAAAGATCAACTACCTTGCCTTTAACTGCTACTTATCACAAATGTGTATGCGTATATGAAACTGAGGAAGCGTGTAACAGTAATGTTTTGGTCTTGTAGAGTTTGTTTGAGAATAAGGCTCTCAGTAAACCTAAGAAAGATGAGAAGCGTCTGTCTGTGGAGCAGATCTATCAGAAGAAGAACCAGCTGGAGCACATCCTACATCAGCTCGGTGGAGCTCGTCACTCAGGGGGCAGTTGTGGTCTACTGGTTATGGAGTCAGGCTTGTAATCAGTAGGTTGCTGGTTTGATTCCAGCACTGGCAGGTAGCAACTAAAGTGCCCTTAAGGCACCCAACCCCCGATTGCTCCCGGGTGCTGCAGTGATAGCTGCCCACTGCTCCGAGTGTGTGTGTTTTCATGACTTGCAGTGTGTGTTCACTCCTCATTGGTGATGGGTTAAGTGCAGAGGTCACATTTCGGTTATGGGTAACCATATCTGACAAAAACATGTCACTTTCACTGTCACTTTTTTTCAGGTGGTGATCTGTCTGATCACTGAATATAAATGAGCAACAGAAATTTCATATGTATTTCAGTAATTGTTTGCTAAATTTCAATTTGAATCAACTGGAAAGAGTCAGTCATTAAATGTGCTGTGGACTGCTGTTTATATAAATGGAAATGTGATTTATCTTGTATCAAGATTTTTAATTGTTTCACCTAAGCACAAAAATATGCCAGGGTCAGATCCTCAGACTGGGTTTCAATAAAGGAAATAAAAGTAATAGTTTTTTTGTACAATTTTTTTGTGTCAGTTCTGATGTTAATTGAATTAGATTGTTTTGGCTTAAATTTGTTATTAGGGCTGCTAAATATCTGCTAGCATTTTTTTTGTGCCTGCCTCAACCATGAGCTAGTGTTCCTGTAGCTCAACTGGTAGAGCATTGCTTTAGCAATGCAAATGTTGTGGGTTTGATCCCAGGGAGCATAAGTACTCAAAGTACATTTGTACCCAAATTAATATTGGTTGCCCTTGCCCTTTGGCAGTGCCAACCAATATCCTGTAGTGTTTTGTACAGATTGTTTTTGCACTTGTCTTTACTGTCTGCACTTTGTGACATTCTTGTGATAGTTACACTGTCTGCACACATGTGCTTATGTGGAAGCGTGTGATGTATTAGTCCCTGTATGTCGATGTAGTTTGTGTCTTGTGTGAAATCATAATCCTGGAGGAACGTTGTTTCATTTCACTGTCTACTGCACCTGCTATATGTGGATGAATGACAATAATAAACTTTGGCTTAAGATGGCCTGCAGCTAGTTATAATTTAGATGAATGACTAATCTAACATTTCATAAATAGTTAATTGGCCTTACAGTATATGTGATTTTAATTACCAGATTAGGTTAATTATACTGCTTTTATCTGAGGTTAGAGGTTGTGTTAAGCATTCACTACCAATAAAGATGAGAGGAAACCATCTTTTAACAATACCACGGTCATTTTAATAATAATAAACTTTTATATACACACATGTACAAAAGAAAAACCCACAGTGGTCACTGAAATAACTTGAAACTGACAAAAGTAATGATTAATGAAATTTTACTAAAAATAAACTGAGAATCAGACATTGCTTTTGAATTGTGGTTCAACAGAAGCATAAAAATAAAAACTAATGAAACCAGCCTGGACAAAATTGATGGTACCCTAACTTAATATTTTGTTGCCTTTTGAGGCAATCACTGCAATCAAGTGATTTGTGTAACTCTCAATGAGACTTCTGCACCTGTCAACGGGTATTTTGGGCCACTCCTCGTGAGCACACTGCTCCAGCTGTCTCAGGTTTGAAGGGTGCCTTCTCAGTTTCAGCTCTTTCCACAAATGTTCAATTGGATTCAGATCAGGGCTCATAGAAGGCCACTTCGGAACAGTCCAATGTTTTGTTCTTAGCCATTCTTGAGTATTTCTAGCTGTGTGTTTCTAGCTGTGTGTTTTGGGTCATTATCCTGTTGGAGGACCCATGATCTGCAACTGAAACCAAGCTTTCTGACACTGGGCAGCATATTTCGCTCCAGAATGCCTTGATAGTCTTAAGATTTCATTGTACCCTGCACAGATTCAAGACACCCTGTGCCAGATGCAGCAACGTAGCCCTGGAACACGACGCCTGTGTCACACTTCAGCATGTTCCTGTAAAGGCCTAAAACAGAAGCTGTTTGCTTTAAGTTTTGAACATAGTGAAATCATGACCTTGGCTTTGTGTATTATGTATGCAAAGCTTATGTCAATTTTGATGGCACACTTTGTTTTCCTTCATGATTTAAATGTAACAACCAAGAACCAATAAGATTTGATGTTACCAATGTGCTGCCATATTTAAACTGCAGTAAGACGCTGGTCCTGGATCATTTGTGTTCTGGACAGATCTGTGATCTGTCAAATTTTCAGCCTGCTATACAGGAAAACTGTGGGCTGTTATTATTAGGGCCATTAGGAAACAACCTAAAACAGTTCTGTATAATAATATCCTTGGTGGCAAGTTTGGCACAGACAGGCACTACTTGCATGTTGTTATAGTAAATGTGTGAATGTAATTAAACTCTGTTTTGCAGGCTAATAGCTGTGGAATAGTGAAGAGTATCATGAACTGGGTGAAGTTTAAAGCACAGACTCAGCTCAATAAGAAATGCTCAGCTGTCAAGCTGTAACAACTGAGGCTGATATCCATTTAGTTGTCCACCAGAGGGAGCCCTCTCCAGAATACTAATCTTCTACTACTTTTGTGTTGACTTCCTGTTTGGCACAACAGTTTTGGTTACTTTTCTCAATGGGGGCAGTTGTGGTCTACTGGTTAGTGAGTTGGGCTTGTAATCGGTAGGTTGCTGGTTCGATTCCAGTGCCGGCAGGTAGCAACTGAAGTGCCCTTGAGCAAGGCACCTTAACCCCGATTGCTCCCCGGGCACTGAAAGTGAAAGTGACATGTTTTTGTCAGATATGGTAACCCATACCTGAAATGTGCGAGCCCAGCGGATCCAGGCTGACTGATGAAGAAGTCCTCATCCAAACTACCAACCAGGTCAAAGGGCATGGCTATTTACGCGTGACCTCAAGTTGCAGCTACCCTGTAGGAAGCTCAGCCCAAGGTATGTGTGTCCTTTTAAAATATTATGTCAGATTAACCCAGTTACATACCGTTTGGAGCTTCATACTAATTACCGTATCTCTCCCTCCTTCCATGTGCTGAAACCGGTCCACCCAATGTCTGGCCCCAGAACCACTGGTAATGAGCCCCCACCGCCATTGGACATTGATGGATCACCAGCATATATGGTTAATAAAATCTTGGACTCAAGACGAAGAGGGGGCCAGATACAGTACCTGATGGGCTGGGAGGGCGGGGACCGGAGGAGAGATCTTGGGTAGCTGCCAGAGACATACTGGACTCGTCGCTGACCCTAGACTTTCACCAAGCACACCCAGACCGCCCAGCACCATGGCCAACAGGACGTCCCAGCAGAAGAACACCGGGAAGTGTTCCTAGAGGGAGGGGTTCTGTAACAACTGAGGCTGATATCCAATCAGCTGTCCACCAGAGGGAGTCCTCTCCCAAATACTAATCTTCTACTTCTTCTGTGTTGACATCCTGTTTGGCACATGTATATAAGAGCCTAGCTCACTTATCTAGATTGCGAAGTGTTGCCAGCTTACCACTGCCTTACTGAGCGTTTTTATTGTATGTTGTTGGATTCTTGTTTCATGACCTGTCTTACGGATCTCGTCTTTTAGATATATGCTTTTTGTTTGCCTGGTTGGACTGCCCTTCACGTTACCGAATTCTTGCATGACTCAACAACCATGTCTGTTTGCCTCATTGATTGGAGTTATTTGCTGTTTCTGTTTATTAAACTTTCTGCATATGGATTCACAAACTGCCTCCCCGTCTGGTTCGTTACACAAGCACACAAAGATTAAGTCTGCCAAGAGAATTTATGCTGTATAAACGTGTTAGGAAAACTGATTGATATGTAATAGGTTAAGTCGATTTATTAGGAGGTTAATTTCACGGTTGTTTGTTTGGTTTCAGGTGGGAAGAATTCCACAAGCTGCACTCTGATCCTTATGGAAGGAGACTCGGCCAAAACTCTTGCCGTGTCTGGTCTGGGTGTGGTGGGTCGTGATCGTTATGGGGTCTTCCCTCTGCTGGGTAAAATACTCAACGTGCGGGAGGCATCACACAAACAGGTCTATACAATTAAGTTAAAGTCATAGACGTTTAATTCAATCCTGATGTTTAATTCTACCCTGAGCTAAATCATTTGGTTCCAATTAAATTCTTGTAAAATATGCTGTGTGGCTTTTAGGAGAACACTGTTTTCACTGAAAGCTAAAAGACCTGACAAAGTAAGCTTGTGTCTTTATGTTGTGTTTCTTCTCTAGATCATGGAGAACACTGAGATCAACATCATAAAGATCCTGGGTCTGCAGTACAAAAAGAACTACAGTCCCTCACTTTGCTGCGCTATGGCAAACTCATGATCATGACAGATCAGGTCAGGTTCAGTTACAGTCCATTACAGCAAAAGTGAGTGGGGTAGTGTTGTGTGGTATAATTCTTGAGGGATTGTGACTTATGCAGGATCAAGATGGATCTCACATCAAAGGTCATCTCATCAACTTCATCATAACTGTCCATCACTGCTGCGCCACAACTTCCTGAATGAGTTAGTCACATCTATCATCAAGGTAGATGTCGGCTGTCTGTCATCGTTGCTGTTTAAGAATATTACTTGTGGAAGTGTCTTATGTTTGTTGTGTGCACTCTTACTTCAAAGGTTTCCAATAAGAAGCAGGAAATTTCTTTCTACAATATCCCAGAGTTCACAGAATGGAAGGAAAAACAGAGTAACATCAAATTGTAGAAGATCAAATACTACAAAGGTTACAGGTTACAGTAAACTACTACAGTTTTTATTATACAAAAACAGCGTGAAACAGGCGAGGGTCAAAACACAGCAAACAAGGGCAACACGGGTAATCCAAATCGTTAACAGTTCCAAGCAAAGGGGTCAGGGCAGGCGGCAAACAACAAGGGTAATCCAAAAACACAAACCAGAAACCAAAGGAGAGAATGCTCAGAGACGTTAGTCGGGGCAAAATGAGACTTCGTCCAGAGCAGCAGCACAGGTGAGCTTATATTTAGTCTCTAATGAGCATAATGGCCACCACCTGTGGCGGGCGTGGTCCCAGCACGGGGTTCTGGGTAATGTAGTTCGTGACCTCCTTTTTAATGTGACATTTAGCCGCATTTTTTTCTTATTATTGTCATTGACCATTAAAAACCTATAAGGTTGATTGCTATTTTTAAATGTTTGACTGGTCATTTTACCTGTCCTACATGAACCCATCTCCAGGTTTGTGTACCAGTACATCCAAAGAGGCCAAAGAGTATTTTTCAGATATGGTGAAACATTGAATCCCCTTTAAATACTTCAGGCCTGCTGACGATGAGGCTATCACCCTGGTAAGCAGATTTGACTTACAATAGAGCTGTATATGTAAACCTTTAACAAACCTTTGTTTGTTAAATCAAACCCCTGTATAAGGTTTTCGGTGTCCAATACTTTTTACATTTTTGTGAGATTGAAGATTTGTCAAACTTTGCAATGGTTTGAGTGTTAATAAAATTACCCAGCAATACCCAGATAAAAGTCACTAGACTAGATTTGTCGTCATTCTTTGTTTTGACAATATGAAAGTAAAGCATATAAAAGAATGGTAAATATTGTTCCACATTGTAAAACAGTGGAAAGCTTTAGTTTGAAATACTTTCAAACATTTGGAATGTTCTTGGAAACAACTTCTGTTTGGTTTAAATGAAGGTTCTTGTTAAATGTGCTTTAAGGCCTTTAGTAAGAAGAAGGTTGAGGAGAGAAAGGAATGGCTGACTAGCTTTATGATCAACAGATGACAGCGCAGAGAACACAACCTGCCTGAGGTAACATATCCCTCAGATTCTGTATGAAGATGTTTTGTGTGTCACTAGAAGGCATCTTTGTAGTGTAGGAATATCTCTATGGACAGGAGATCACATCACTCACAAACCATGATTTCATCAATAAAGAACTTGTGCTGTTCTCCAACTTTGCTAATGAGAGGTCCATCCCCTGCTTGGTGGATGGTGAGACAGTTTCCATCATGGCTTTGTTTCAAACTCTAGTACATCGTCACCATGCTCAGGCATCACGCAGACACACACACACGCAGACACACACGCAGACACACACACACACAGGGTCAGTTTGGTACACGTCTGCATAGTGCACCGCAGTGTCACAGTCACATTTTGCAAAGAAACCAAAGGAGAAAACAGATGCTTTTTGGTGCATAAAATCAGTCTGGAGGAGAACTCACTCTGTTGAGAGAGTTGTTGTCTTTCAAAGACAAATTTGATTCATAATTCTGTGCGAGTCTAATGTCACCTGCCATTTTAAATGTGTGAGCCTATTAAATTTGAATGCATTTTAAATTGACAGCCAATGTTTATTGGTAATCAACTGAAAAAGAAAATCTCTCTGAAGGTAATATATACACAAAATATAACAATTTTATCTTGGGTAAGCCCGTCTATGATGTCTACAAATTGTACAACATTTATTTACTCATACAATTAAATGTTCAGTCCACTGGCTCGCCTGCTGTTTCCTGCGGTGGATGACAACCTGCTGAAGTACAACTACGATGATAATCTGTGTGTGGAGCCTGAGTGGTACATTCCCATCGTCCCCCTAGTGCTGGCTAATGGAGCTGAGGGCATCGGCACAAGATGGGCCAGCCGCATCCCCAACTATGATGTTTGTGAGATCATCAAAAATATCCACCAGCTGCTCAATGGAGAAGAGCCTCTTTCCGTGGTGGGTGTCGTGTTTAAAATCGTGAATATCTTTAGCTTTTTGTTCCAGTGTGACATCTTTATTTATTAACAAAACTGCCCAGTTACAAGCTTCAAAGGCACCCCTGAGGAACTGTTGAAAACAGTTGGCCATTATTGACTGGACCACCATTGAGAACACTGAGCTCCCTTTTAAAACCTGGGTTTGTGAAGTCTGACTTGTTTCTGGCAAACACCATTCATAATGCAAATGTGATCTAGGATCAGGAGCATCTGCATGTGCTATTGGAGATGTTCTTGTGTAATTTAAGAATGTTCTCATACCGATTTTTGCTAGAAATATAAAATCAACAAAAAAATTACATTACAAGATTTTTAATAGTAGCAATAGACTAGTTTTATGATCCATCCCTGTTTCAAGATGGAGTTGATTTCCACATAAATTCAGGGTAAAATGAAATATTTAGCAGAAACACAGATGTGGAGACATTCATTTAGAACATTCAGAACAGGACAAATAACATGCAGTTCTTAATGGCTCACAATAATTGTTCAAATATGAGCCGAAATGCATATTAAAGTAAATGGCAGACAATTTTGATTTTGTTAACTTGCCTGAGAGAGGCAGAGGCCGCTGGGCCACACAAAGTCTTCTAGCTACAGAACCTTCTCACCTGTAACTCCATGGTAAACACTCTTCACCTGAAACCTGTGTATCGATAGTCATGTTGAAGTGCACATTTGTTTGTTCTTACCAAAATCTCCCTCCTGCAGGTGTTGTTTGATCATGTGGGCAGTTTAAAGAAGTATGAGTCTGTTTTGGAGGTGCTGAAGGATTTCTTTGAGCTCAGAATTAAGTATTACATGCTCAGAAAGGACTGGGTGCTGGGAATGCTGGGAGCAGAGAGTGCAAAACTTTCTAACCAAGCTCGATTCATTCTTGAGAAGATCTAGGGAACACTGGTCATCGGTGAGATGAGGCTTAGATTCTCTTTTTTGTTGGTTTCTTCCAGTTTCCAATAACATTAACAAAACTATAAAAGTCATCCTGTTTCAGTGTTTCATAAAAAATATAAAGCCCTTTCTGCTAGTTGACTGAGTTTACGACAGTTGGTTGTCAAAATTGTTTTCTATTTGTTCACTACTTTTTGTAATGATGACAGCCATTAAACTAATTTTGTTATTAGTAATATTTGTTTTCCCCTGTCTTTTAACTTTTATTTTAAGAAAATAAATCTGCATGCTGCAGCTGATGGGCTACGATTCAGATCCTGTGAAGGCCTGGAAACAAGCTCAGGAGAAGGTTTGCCACACATCACCTGCATCCAGACACTTTCAAAGAACACCTGAAATCACTCACTTCACTTCCTCTTAATGCCATTGCTGGATGTAGTGACAGTCATGCATGTATCAAGCATATACATGTGTTCCTCAGGATATAGAGGAGGATGCTGGGGAGGATGAGGAGGAGAAGGAGAAAGAAGAGATGTCTGCTCAGCATGCCAATGTGGTTCCTGACCAAAGGAAAGAAAGATGAGTTGTGCAGACAGAGAGATAATAGGGTGACCATGAGTGTGTAATGAAGGGACTCACAGAGCTGGTGTTTGATATAACGGAGGTGTTAAAGGTTCTTGATCTGCTGACGGAACGGAATATGCTGAAGAGGAAAACACCAGCATTTTTTTGGAAAGAGGATCTGGCAGCCTTTACTGAGGAGCTGGAGGTAAAGTTTTCAAAGATCTGTCTTAATCCTTTTAACTTCCAACCAACTAGAAGACCTTATTAGTAGAGCTATTCCAGCAGACTCAGCTCATCCACTGTTCTATGAATTACATGCTTCTGCCTGGTACACATTATAGAATGCCTAAATTCCTTTGTTTCTACTGTTTCAAAGCTTTAAACTTTGTAACTTTTAACTTTTTTTAACTTTAAGATGCCAGAATGCTAGTTGTTGCATTGTGTTTTGTGTGTGTATGATACGTTACAAATTTTATGCTGCACCAAAAACCACCCTTTGTGCTTGTAATGAAAATTGAACTTGTATTTCACATTTCATCTGTAAATCAGCACCCACTCTTCAGTTTTTTCTGTTTACAATGGGAATGAATGGCTACCTTTTCACAAGACTGTTATAAAACAACTGTTGTATATTCCAAGTGTCCTGACAGCATAAGAATGGGTTTATTCAGAGGAACAAAAAGTTATAGAGGGTTTATGTTTTTTTTGGTGATCAGAAAGGAAATTATCTTGTTCGGAATTTTTATTACATTGTGGGGATGTTTCTGCTCTCTGCCTTTAATATTTCACAATTAATCTCGGTAATGCTTTAGAATAAGGTGTGTTAATAAACTAATAAGGTGTGTTAATAAAATAAATCTACAATATATTATCAAGTAGTTTTTTTTGGCTTTGATGGATGTTCGGTCACAAGGCTTTGATGGGTACATCCCCAGTTTTGTTATGAAGAAAGTTTAAAATAAAGTATACATAGTATTGTCTTGTTATTGATTAGAGAACAAGGTACAATACTCCATTTATCGATTCTATGGCACCATTAAGAATATACTTGCTTTAGATTGGTGGGCCGCATAAAACCTCAATAAACTCGAAATGCACTCCGCACTCGGTTCCTGGACGTGTTGGAAGATGACATCCAGGATGAGATGGACCTTGAGGTCCTTAAGGGCAGCTCGCCCTTCCTGGATGTTGGAACGGCCCCAAGTCAAGACCTCACCGCCCCCTCGTACTGAGCCTCCTCCCAATGACGGGGTCTCTGTCTGTACTGTGGGAGGCTGGGACATCTTGCTCAGAAAGTGCAAGACAAGTGTCTTGTCTTGCATCTTGTCCAGTAAAAAGACAGAGCCCATCAGTAGCGTGGAGAGTCCTCATGCGCAATGCTTCTAAGGTCTCTCACCAGTCTTCTCTGCTCATCAACTCTGGCACGGGCACTAGTGGACTGCGGGGCGGAGGGGAACATCATTGACGCCCAGTTCGCCGTCAGGTGGAGCATTCCTGAGGTCCCGCTCTCTGAGCCCCTGCCCGCCTGGTCCCTGGCTGACCAACCCCTTGCCACCATCACCCACTCCACACCCCCTGTGTCTCTGGTCATCTCAGGCAATCATCGTGGGGAGATTGTGCTGTTTATCATTGATTCCCCTAGTGTTCCCATCATCCTGGGGCACCCCTGGCTCGTTCAGCACAACCCTCACGTTGATTGGTCGGGACGTTCTGTGTTGGCCTGGAGTCTGTCTTGTCTTGCATCTTGCCTGGGTGCTGCCTCTTCCTATGTCTCTGTTTCTCCTGTGTTGCAGGTTGAGGCGGCTGACCTTTCTGGGGTTCCGGCGGAGTACCAGGATCTCCAGTTGGTCTTCAGCAAGTCCTGGGCCACGTCACTTCCACCTCACCGGCACTACGATTGTGCCATAGATCTCCTCCCAGGCACTTCTCTGCCCCAGGGCCACTTGTATTCCCTGTCTGGTCCAGAAAGAGAGGCTATGGACAAGTACATAAACTAATCTCTAAACCCAGCCAGTACCAAGATCATCCGCCCCTCCTCATCTCCCGCTGGTGCTGGGTTCTTCTTCGTCCAGAAGATGGACAGTTCCCTGGTATCCCCTACCGCTCATGTCATCGGCCTTTGAATTGTTGCAGGGAGCTCCTAACACTCCTATGGGACACTTCGAGTACAGAGTCCTGCTGTTCGGTTTAACGAATGCACCAGCTGTCTTCCAGGCTCTCATTAATGATGTAATGAGAGACATGGTAAATAAGTTTGTTTTTGTCTACCTGGTTGATTATCTGATTTTCTCCCCCTCTCTCCAGGTTCATACTCAGCACATGAGGAGAGTCCTGCAACGGCTCCTAGCTAACCATCTGTATGTCAAGGTGGAGAAGTGTGAATTCCACGGCGAGTCAGTTTCGTTCCTGGGGCACATTATTTCTGCTTGAGGGGTCAAGGCTGCCCCCTTTAAGGTCAATGTCCGAGTGACCCATTCCTGACTCCTGCAAGGCGTTGCAGCGGTTCCTGGGGTTCGCCAATTTCTACAGCTGTTTCATCAGGAACTTTGGCTTGGTAGCTGCACCGCTCATGGCGCTCACCTCCACCAAGAGTCCGTTTTGGTGGAATTCTCAGGCTCAGGAGGCCTTTGATGATCTCAGGTCCCATATTATCTCTGCTCCTGTGCTTTGTTTTCCAGATCCTGAACAGCAGTTCATTATTGAGGTTGACGCGCCTGATGTCGGAGTTGGAGCTGTCCTGTCTCAGCGCTCTGAGAGCGATGGGAGGGTGCATCCCTGTGCCTATTTCTCCCATCGTCTAAGTCCAGTGGAACAAAACTATGACAACCGGGAGTTGTTGGTGGTGAAACTCGCTCTGGAGGAGTGGCGCCATTGGCTGGAGGGGTCAGTGCAGCCCTTCTTGGTCTGGATGGACCATAAAAACCTGGAATACATCCATTCAGCCAAGCGGTTGAGCTGACGCCAGGACAGATGGGCACTTTTCTTTGGTCGTTTCAATTTCACCCTCTCGTTCCGACCAGGTTCTAAGAATGTCAAGCCTGATGCCCTCTCTCGCACTTTTGAGTCCCCTGGGGAGACGGCACTGGTTGATGTCATCCTCAAACGAGGTGTGGTGGTAGGGTCGCTCTTGTGGGGGATTGCACATGAGACTGGCCGGGTGAGGAGTTGAAATTCCAGAGGGGTGCCCTGAGGGTCAGTTGTTCGTGCCGGCTGCGCCCTGAAGTCCTCCAGTGGGGCCATTTATCCAAGTTGGTATGCCATCCAGGCATTCAGAGATCGCTGGCTGCCATCCATCAGCGATTCTAGTGGCCCCCCATGGGGTCCGATGTCAGACAGTTCGTGTTGGCTTGCTCCTCATGTGCACAGAACAAGGCCTCCAATATCTCCCCTGCTGCTCCACCCCCTCCCCATCCCCTCCCGCCCTTGGTCCCACATCGTCTGGACTATGTCACAGGGTTACCCCCATCTAATGGTAACTCCATTGGTAACTGTTATTCTGACGGTGGTGGACCACTTCTCCAAGGTGGCCCATTTCATTTCCCTACCCAAACTTCCTTCTGCTTGAGAGACTGCTCAAGTCATGGTCGACCACGTCTTCCGGCTCCATGGGCTACCAGTGGATGTTGTGTCTGACAGGGGTCTACAGTTCGTTTTCCGCTTTTGGAAAAAATTCTGTTGACAGATCGAGCCACATTGAGTCTGTCCTCAGGTTTTCACCCGCAGACCAATGGGCAATGTGAGCAAGCCAACCAGGATCTTGAAAGAGCACTCTGCTGTCTGTGATCACAGAATCCGGGTTCCTGGTGCCATCAGCTCTCGTGGGTAGAGTACGCCCGTAATTCCCTCCCGGTAACTGCTTCTTGTCTGTCCCCATTTGAATGCTCCCTTGCTTACCAGCCCCCCCATTTCCCGCATAGGAACCCAAGGCTGCGGTTCGGTCGGCCCTTGCCTTCGTCAGGCGTTGTCGGCATACCTGGAAGAAGTCTAGGACGGTCTTGGCCCAGCCACCGATCGCCACCACATCCCTCATCCTGTTTACACCTGTGGTCAACGGGTTTTGTTGTCCACTAAAGAGCCCAGTTGAGCTGGTTGAGCCCAGTTATGGTCAGGCTCCGTCTGCCCCCCTTCCTTGGTCGGGTTCTCCCAGTTTCCATGTCTCGAAAAATCAAGCCTGTGCGGGTTTCTGTTAGGCAGATTCTCATCGCACGCTGTAGGGGTATAGGTTTCCAGTACTTGGTGGACTGGGAGGGCTATGGCCCGGAAGAGCAGAGTTGGGTGCCATCCCGGGACATCTTGGACCACTCGTTGTTTGAGGACTACTGCCGTCATCTGGATGCCTGGGGTGCCTGGTAGCGCTCCTGAGGGGGGTACTGTCAGGACCTCAGTCTGATCATCCGGGTTTGTTGTCTGTGTCACTTTATACTTGTGTTGTTCCCCGCTCAGCTGCCTCTCCTGCCCTGCCTCTCACCCTCCTGGTTCTCCCACTGCCAGCAGTGCCAGCGCCTGTGCTGGATCGGCCTAACGCCCTCCAATTTTGTTTCTGTCTAGTTCCATTTTTGTTTGCTTTGATTTTTGTTAATAAATGTTTGTACCTGCTGTTGGATCCCTGTGTTGTTCCTGATAGAAGGAGGGAACAAAACGAAGCAAAGCTGCAAAGTTGTGTGTCAGACATTAAAATTTTACACACAGCTTTTACTTAGTAGTTCTTTTATGCTTTGCCCTAAGGTTTGTGTTTTGCATGAGGCGCTAACATGACTACATCTTGTGCATTTAATTTTCCATCTTGTCCATCATATCCATCTTGTGCATTTAATTTTCAATAATTCAATGGTCTGGAGTCAATTATTTATAACATTTCCACAAATGTTATATATGTAAAATTCCTTTTTAACAACATAAGCCATTCATATTTGTTCATTGGCAAAATACACAAGAGACCAAGCTTGTTGTTAAATATGAAAGTTATACTGTGGTAAAATCAGTGTATCACTCTGTGTCACGGATCTGCCAGGCTCACTCCCCAGCCAATCCCAGCAATCTCCTTCCCCTGAGTACTAATCACCCGCACCTGCCTCTTATTTGCAACCGTCATTACTCACACTACATAAGCACACACCTCAGTTCATTCAGTGTCCGGTCTCGTTTGCACGTAACGGACTCATCCCTGGTATTGTATGCTATCTGAAATGTCATATACTAACCTGTGTTACTTACCTGTGATTTCCAGTCAAACCCCTGCAACACTGAGGTGTGTGCTGGTCCGTTCCCTGGTGTTCCTCTCTCCGTTTCTCCTCGCCATTCTGTAAACCAGAACAAAGACATCTCTGTTACCACTCAAGTCCCGCCGCTTCACACAAGCCAAGTCATCGCTCACCATAGAGATGCACCCTCATCTTTTTCCTACAGAACGGTCTAAAATTGCTTTTATTATTAACTCCCTAGCAGGACCGGTGCTCCAGTGGGCGGAGACTATCTGGAACCAAACAGGCCCCGTAACACAGTCTCTCCACCAGTTTATTACTCACTTTAAGGAAGTATTTGGATTTCCTTGGGTGATTCCTCTATTGGTGAGCAACTCTATCATCTCAGTCAGGGAAATATGTCAATTAACCAATATTCCCTTCAGTTCAGGACTCTGGTAGCTGCAAGCGGTTGGAACGAACAAGCCCTCATCATCACATAAAGACAAGGACTGGATCCCAAGCTGCGCCTCCATCTCGCTGCTTATGATGACTCCATGGGGCTTGAACGATTCATTCAGTTGGTGATTCATTGTTCCAACCGCATGCAGTCCTGCTCCCAAAGTTTCACCACTACCACAGGCACTCCTCCCCAACGCTGACCAGAGTTTGGAGGCCCTCCAGAACCCCATTCAGAGCCCATGCAAACGGACACTACGCGGCTGATCAACGCAGAAAGAAGACGCAGGCTCTCTAGCGGCTTGTGTCTGTATTGTGGAGCTTGCAGCCACTTCATCCTGGCATGTCCTCTGCGCCCTCCTCGTCCTGTGGTAAGTGCAATTCAACCGTCTCTGAAGAAAATGAATCCCCTATCAACAAGTGCTCAGCTTACTGCCCCTAATGTCACTGTTTCAGTCACAGTCCTCCTTGATTCCGGGTCAGCGGGCAATTTTATCTCGGGAAGCCTCTGCCGCCAGCTCCGCCTCTCAACAACCGCCACAGAAACCATCTATCTGGTTCAATACAGTTGCGACTGATAAACCCCTCAGCAAATGTCAGCCGCAGCATGGGGCCTCTGGAACTTCGTATTGATCAGCTGCACTCTGAGTCACTCCATCTGCTGGTTCTGGAGGGCTCTACTGTGGATATTGTCCTTGGTCACCCGTGGCTGGTGCAGCACAACCCAGTCCTATCCTGGAGGACAGGAGAAGTCCTAAAATGGGGCGACGACTGCTTTTCTAAGTGTTTTCCTGACCTTCCACGTTCTGTGTCTCAGTCCCCAGTAACACTTCCCCTTTACACCATGTCCATCGAAAGTCCACTGGAGAGGCAGTCCGAAGACATCCCATCCTGTTACGCCCCCTTTAGAGATGTTTTCTGCCCCAAGAAAGCTGCCCAGCTACCACCCCATCGGCCATGGGACTGTGCCATCGACCTCATCCCAGGTGAGCCAGTGCCCCATGGGAAGATCTACCCAATCTCACGTTCCGAGCAGAAGCCCATGGAGGAGTATACCGACGAAGCCCTTCAGCAAGGTTACATCGTGCCCTCCACATCCCTTGCTGCTTCCAGCTTCTTTTTTGTGGCCAAGAAGGACGGAGGCTTGTGGCCCTGCATAGATTACTGAGCACTGAATCAGACCACGGTCAAGTTCTGATACACACTTTCCCTCGTCCCAGCTGCCCTGGAACATCTGCATGGTGCCACTGTCTTCACCAAGTTGGACCTCCGCAGCGCGTATAACCTCGTCCGCATTAGGAAAGGCGACAAGTGGAAGACTGCATTTGTTACCCCAACCGGTCACTACGAATACCGAGTCATACCGTATGGTCTGGTCAACGCCCCTTCAGTCTTCCAAGACTTTATGCCCGGAGTCTGGCAGAACATCGTCACCATGTTGCGGAGGTCCTTCAACAACTAAGAAAGTTTCACCTGTTCCTCAAGGCAGAAAAATGCATCTTCCATCAACCTTCTGTTCGATTCCTGGGGTATGTGATAGACCACAGTGGTATCTGCATGAACGAGGGGAAGGTGAAAGCTATTACCTCCTGGCCCATTCCTGGTACTATTAAAGAACTCCAACGATTCCTAGGTTTCTCCAACTTCTACAGAAGATTCATCTCCCACTACAGTTCCATAACCAGTCCCCTCACCAACCTTTCATGAGGTAAGCCCAAGTGGCCACTGAGGCCACAGAAGCCTTCAACCTTCTCAAGAGGGCCTTCACCACCCAACCCAGAACTGCCATTCATTGTGGAGGTGGACGCCTCTACGACAGGAGTGGGAGCGGTCCTTTCCCAGCAGCAGGGGACACCATCCAGACTCCATCCATGCACCTTCTTCTCGCGTAAACTCAGCCCGGCGGAGAAGAACTATGACATTGGCAATCGAGAACTCTTGGCCATAAAGCTGACACTGGAAGAATGGAGGCACTGGTTGGAGGGAGCAGCTCAACCATTTCTGGTCCTAACTGATCACAAAAACTTACAATACCTCTGTGATGCTAAATGTCTGAACCCTCACCAAGCTAGATGGGCACTATTCTTTACAAGGTTCCACTTCAAAATCTCCTATCATCCAGGTCCCCGAAATGTAAAAGCAGATACACTATCAAGAATTCATGCTTCTGAAGAGTCATCAGAAACTCCGGAAAGTATTATTCCCAATGAACTCATTACCAGCCCCATCCAATGGACCTCTTCACTAGTTACCTCTGACAACCCTCCTGCCACTCCGCCAGGCTGTCCCCCTGACCACCAGTATGTGCCAAGGACTCAACGCACTTCCCTCATCCACTCCGCACATACTTCTTTGGGCACTGGCCACCCAGGGGCCAACAGCACTCTCTCGCTGCTACAGGATTGCTTCTGGTGGCCCAACATGTGAGAAGGTGAGAAGGTTTGTATGAGGATGTGAGATAGTTCGTTCAAGGCTGTAAGGAATGCGCCATCTCCAAAAGCACATGTCATCTGCCAGCTGGTAAACTTCTTCCTCTCCCAATCCCAAATCGCCCTTGGTCACACCTAGGAGTGGATTTCATCACTGACCTACCAATCTCAGATGGCAACACCTGCATCCTGCTAATTGTTGACCGATTTTCCAAGCCCTGTCTGGTTCCCCTCACTGGTCTACCAACTGCTCTCCAAACAGCCGAAATTCTATTCAACAATGTGTTCCACTACTACGGCATTCCGGAAGAGATTGTATCAGACAGAGGTCCTCCGTATGTGGAAGGCAGTTTTCTCTCTCTTAAGTGTGACCGTAAACCTTACCTCTGGGTACCACACTCAAACAAACAGGCAAACGGAGAGGAAGATACAGGAGATTGGTCGCTTCCTGCGAACCTTCTGTCACGGCCATCAGAACTCTTGGAAACAGTTCCTAGGTTGGGCATAGTATGCTCAGAACTCCCTTCATCAACCTGCCACTGGACTCACTCCCTTCCAGTGCATACTCGGTTTCCAACCTCCTCTATTCCCCTGGTCCGGTGAACCGTCCGATGTGCCTGCTGTAGATCACTGGTTCCGAGAGAGTCTGGGAGCAAGACTTACCAGGAAAATCAAGAAAGAGCCAGTCAAGAGTAAGAACATGTTTCTACACATCACAGCTACAATATTGACCACACACTCTTCAGCAACGTTTGCAGAAGTTTCTTCAAAGACATGAATTTCATCTTAAAAAATTGCAGTCAAAGCAAATATATGAACATTAAACTGTGTACTAGAATTCTTTAGTTAATGAACTATTCATGCCAAACAAGGTGGTGATCTGCACACAGATTATTATAATGTTTTATTGCATATAGTTAGACCAAGAAAGAAAAAAAGTGTTTTTGACAGAAGGCCTTAGCAGAAGCATCTTTATTTAAATGAAGATGGGATCACAGGTTGGCTTTTTTTGCAGTCACCCTTTTGTTTGTCTGGCCCCCAGTAGGTCAATGGATCCCCAGTTTGATCTCCAGGACGATGCACTAATTTTGACGTTAAATCTGTGTCTGTCTCAGGCTCAAAGTCAGGCAATCAGACCACCCTCTCCTTTAAACCAGTGCAGAAGAAGAAGAACCCCTGGTCTGATGATGATAATGATGAAGATTATGAGTTACGCTTGGATGTGGACATCATCCCTGAGGAAGTGGCCCCTAGAGAAAAGAGAGAGCGTAAAGGTAAAGATCTTGTACTCTAAATATTGCTTTCTCATAAACATTTCTAAAGCTGTTTATAAAGCTGTTTCGGCTGCTGAAAATAACTTTGTGCATGCAATATATATAACCTTAGCCTGTAGTTATAAACAACTGGAAGAGTTCATTGATCAAAAGCCAGATCATGTAACCAATTCAAAAAGTTGACAATGTGAAAATAGCACTATTATGAAGTGTGAAATTTTAATTTAGGTCTTTCCAGCTGCGGCTGAAAAGAAGGGAGGATGAGTCTGATGACTGGATGAAGAGCAGTAAACAGAAGCATGACGATGATGAATCCTTCAATCCAGAACCCAGTGCTGGACTGGACAGTGACATGGACTCGCCTCTGCACTAACCCACGTATGACTGCTTACTGTATCTACCTCACAGGGATAGTTCAACCAATAATTAACATTTACTCACACTCATGTTTTGTGTAACTTTCTTACATGTATAACTTGCGCACACAAGCTGATATTTAAATGTCATATTTATGGAAGTAAATGGTGATAACAGCTAATCTTGATACAGTTTTATTGTATGCCAATAAAACATCTTGGACATATGTATAAACTTGGACAAACTATTAGTTTTAAGATTTTCTATAAAAAAAAAACATTTACTGCTCACTTCTATGCCTTTTAAGTATCCCCACTTATATTCTTTAGTAAGAAACCATCAGTAAGGACCAGCAAACCAAAGACAGAAAAAAAGCAAGTTGTCAGCAAGCCAAGCTGTAAGTAGCAGGCCTCTGAACTGATATCTTTAATCTGATCTCCTCGCATCATGTATTTATGTTTGATTTGTTAATTTTGCCTGTTAAATTAGCTCTTTCTGAGGTCAGCCAAGAAGAAAAGACAGTGAAAAAAACAACAGTAGGAGCCACCAAGAAACCAGCTGCAAAGAAGACCAGCGCTGCCCCAAAGAAGAAAGCAACATATGTTGGAATGTGCAGAAAATCTTTAATTACAAGGAACATTATCTGGTTGCTGAAACAGATCAGTATAAGAATATGTGCTGACAATAAGAACAGAAGAATTTCTAAATTATTTGTGGTTTCATCCTTTCATCACCTCCAGTGACTCGGACAGCACGGCAGCCGAGAAGAAAACCTGAAGAAACCTGCCAAAATTCAGTTCAGTTCAGTTTTATTTATATAGCACTTTTCACAATGTTACATTGCTTCAAAGCAGTTTTACACAAAATACTAAGATACATTTAGAAATCAATAAACAAACTGAAAAAAATAAAAATTCAGACATTTTACACAATATACGGTATTATTGAAATATTTTGTGTAATTCTTATTGGACAAAAATATGAAGGATTTGCAATAACACCATGAAATACACACAATACACATAAAACAAAATACATACAAGTAATATAACATGTGAGATGGATTACATTGATTGAATGAATCCTAAGCTAAGTATATGTCAGCTGTCTCCCAGTAAGCAAGGCAACAGGGCGACAGTGGCAAGGAACCAAAACTCCAGTGATGTATAGCTGGGGAAAAAAACCTTGGGAGAAACCAGGCTTAGCTGGGAGGGCCAGTTCTCCTCTGGCACGTTAAAGCTGCGATTTGTTACTTTCCTGGATATAAACGTAGTGCTGGTAGTAGCGATTTATAATTTTATTGATTTAAAACTATTGGGTCTGATTTTGTCAAACACTAAGGAATGTTACAAGCAGAGGTGGCGGCAGAATGTTACCAATTGCAGCTATAACATCTCACTGCTGTGACAGAGCAGGAAACAAATATGAAATTAAGCTAATCTAGAGGTTGATAAGTATGTTAGTAGTCCATTAAAGTCCATCATAGTCTCATTGATCTGTCACTGGTCGTCCCATCCTGTCTTCGCCACCATCCAGACCCGACACAGCTGGCTACAGGACCTTGGGGAAATAAAAAGACAGACAGACTTAGTGAGAGCCGGACAACACTGGGTAAACTGTTCCAGAGTTTGGGTGCCAAATATAAAAAAGATCTACCACCCATGCTTGATTTTGAGATTCTTGGTATTATCAGCTGGCCAGAGTTTTTCGATCACAGTGAACATGAAGGACTGTAATAAGAGAGGAGCTCACTCAGTACTGAGGGGCTAGACCATTCAGGGCCTTGTAGGTGATTAACAGAATTTTAAAGTTTATACGGTATTTAATGGGTAGCCAGTGCAGTCTTGACAGAACCGGGCTAATGTGGTCATACTTGTATGTGCTTGTAGGGACTCTGGCTGCTGCTTTTTGGACTATTTGGAGTTTTT